>CABPSV020000392.1:435-17442 GCA_902459845.2 Hepatocystis sp. ex Piliocolobus tephrosceles
AATTATTAAATGGTTTATAACTTTAGATTTATTACTATGGCTTGCATATAAAATAAACATTTCGACATCACTATTTTATGTATACACTTTTTATGTTACATGTTATAATTTTATACCTTTATTATATTAGTTTAAATACTAATAGCATACATATATTTAATTAATTTTTTGGTAAAAAAATTATTTATGTTAGTACATTTTTTTATTTTTATTACCACTTCATAAATTAGTAGGTGCTAATAACAAAACTTTTTTTATGTATTTTTAAATTGTTGTAAACTTTTTTTTTTTTTTTATTATTCTAAAATTGTTATGTGTTTTTATAAATTGTTATTTTTTTCATTTTAATTAAAACAAAAAACTCTTTAACAAAAACATTATTATTAACCATTTTAAATATTTGTTAAAAGAAATGTTAATATTTTATATATAATTACACAAAAACACATTACAAGTATTACCATTTGCAAAATTTTATTAATAAAAAAAAAAATTAAATAAAAACTTTGGCAAACTAAATGATGCAAAAACTGATTTTAAAGTAGGCCTTGAGTATGTATTGTAAATATGGCTATTTTAGCGAGAAGTAATTAATTGGACGAAAAAAAAAAAAAAAATAAAAAGTTTAAAAAAAAAATAATAGACATTATAATATAAATAAAAATAATGGACATTATAATACTTATAAAACAGATAACAGATGTATGTCTACAAGCTCAAAAATAAATAGTTATGAAGCAATTCCTTTCGATAAAACTGTCAATTTTTATTTATGCATATATGTGATTATAATGCGCTTTTTATCGATGGTACTGATTTTTTTCATAAAAAAAAAAATATATATATTATAAAAAACTGGTACGCAATTGCCACTATAATATTACTCAAGCACGTAGAAAAGTCGCCAAGTAGTAAAGTGGACAAGTGGTAACGTGGAGAATTAGACAAGTGGTAAAGTGGAGAAGTAGACAAGTGGTAAAGTGGAGAAGTAGACAAAAGGTAAAGTGGAGAAGTAGACAAAAGGTAAAGTGGAGGAGTAAACAAGTAGTAAAGTGGAGAAGTAGACATGTGGTAAAGTGGAGAAGAAGACAAGTAAAGAAGTAGACAAGTAGAGAAGTAGACAAGTGGAAAAGTAGACAAGTGGAGAAGTAGACAAATAGGCAAGTTGGGAAGTTGGCAAGTAAACACGTAGACACACACGTATATTTAAACATTGGTACAACATCAAACGCAAACATATTTTTTTTTTTTTTTTTTAACTATTTTGTATCTATATTCTTTTTTTTTTTTAATTTTTTTTTTTTTTAAATATGTATTTAATATTCGTGTCTCTTATTTTTGCATGCATTTGAAAATTAAAAAAAAAAAAATTTATTATAATAGTTTTAGTTTTAAATAATTTTTTTTTTATATTTTAAAAATGCTTTAAAAAATATAATATTTATATCATTATATTCATAATACGTTTTAATGTTAAAAGTGTGTTAATGAACCAAGTCATTTTTATGTATAAGTGTTATATATGCAAAAAAAAAAAAACAAATAAATAAATAAATATATATATATATATATATATATATAAGAGAAGTATAGATAATCGAAATATAGATAAGCGAAATATAGATAAGCGTATGCATTTGATACATTAAGTGATTGATAACGCAGTTTTATGAAAGTACATATATATATAATATACATTTTGATGTGCATTTGCGAATATTCTGTGTATTAGACAAATGTTTATTTAATGATAGTTCGCAAAACGTGCATGTGAAAAAATAAAAAAAAAAAAAAAATTAAAAAATATTGGATCTATAAGAAAAAAAAAATTCATCGAAAAAATATTACACAAAAAAAAATTTTGAAAAAAAATTTATAAGAATCCAAATATTTTTTAAAAATAATATAAAATTATTTAACATATAAAAAAAAATCGTTAGAAACCACATAAATTATGAAATATATAATTCTATAATATCGATAGATTACATATTTTGAAACGTGTAAAAATATACATTTTGCTTTATTTTTTAAAATAATAAATCATTTTATTGAATAGAAAGTATAAAGTTATCGTTTATAGTATATATTACTATAAGAAGCAGAAAAGTAATAAAAAGAACAGTAATAAATAAGCATAATAGTGTTAATACTTATAAATATGATTATTAGTAATATATTATTTTCAATATAAATAATTAAAGTAAAAAATATATATAACAGATATATCTTGTATTAGTATTGTCTTTTTATTATAATTTGTCTTAGTTATGAATAACTTGAGAATTTAGTATTTATTAACTATATAAAAAATGTATAATACATTATTTTTTATATAATATGTAATAAATATGTCATATAGTTTGCTGACGTAATTTTATTAAAGAAAAGAAAAATTTCCATTGTCATTTGCATATCGGAAAAGTTCTGGGCAATTAACACATTTATTTTAAAACTAAATAAGTGCAATATATATATATATATATACAAAATTATGCATTCATATTTGATATTTTTATAGAATAAAAGGAGTATATTTAATCAATATGGGAGATGCGAAGCCAATTAGAGAAGAATTGTTGGATGATGACATTGGCAATTTTGTCAATTTTGCGCATAATGATGAGGATTCTCATGTACATACTAATAGTAGTGGCCATGAAAATGAGGAATCGGAGAATGCTATGACGAGATCTGCTGGTGTTAACGCATACGAACCAGTGTATTATTTTACAACGACTGACTATGTTTGTATAGTAGTAACGTTTTTTATTTTGCTGAGTTGTTTGGTGTTAATTTTTGACTACATCTATCGGTGGGTAAACACCAAATAAAAAAAAAATAATAAAAAACCAACAAATCCAAAAAATCCAATAAATCAAAAAAATCCAATAAATAAAAATTAAGTACATATATATATGATGCATTTGTTACATGTGTTACATTTGTTTTATTTATAACTAATTAGGTGTTACTACACAAAATTATATTTAATTTATTTTGACTATATTTTTATTTTTTTGTAGCACTATTGATCCTATTTATGATTTTTCGCGATTATGCGTAACCCTGTGCCAATGACAAACAAAAAACAGAGAGCATTTGAACCAATGTCTGTGTATTATGATCATACATTGATCATTTTAACAATGTTGCAGTAAAGCTAAGAAATAGATTAAAAAAAGGACAAAAAAAATTAGCAGAAACACATAATAAAAGTTATATTGCTACAATTAATCTGTCTATGAAAATAACAATAACAATTGCAATGTATAAAAAAACAAAAATTAGCACAACCAAAAAAAATAACGGTTCAAATGCTCTCACCAAATTTGTATATTAGATGAATAATGTGCAAATTTTTGCATGTTATATATGACTACTCTGTATTATTAGATATTTTTTTTTTTTTTTTTTTTTTTTTTTTTTTTTTTTTTTTTTTTTTTTAAATATTAACATTATTTTTGACTTTTGCAACATATATACATTACATATATATTTATATATATGTTATGTATTATACAATGTTGCACTTTTTTTTTAGTAAATTAGAAAAATAATAGTAAAAAATAATTATTTACGTTTATAATATACGTGTATATATACATACATATCAATGTAAAATAAATAAAATAAAATTGGGAAACATGATTTTTTAGTTTTTTTTTAATTTTTGAACCAATATGTTTTCTTTTTTTTTACTTTTTTTTTTTTGCCTTTTTTTCCTTTTTTTTTTTGCGTTTTTTTCCTTTTTATTTTTGCGTTTTTTTCCTTTTTATTTTTGCGTTTTTTTCCTGTTTATTTTTGCGTTTTTTTCCTTTTTTTTTTTGCGTTTTTTTCCTTTTTTTTTTTGCGTTTTTTTCCTTTTTTTTTTTTTTCCGTTTTTTTTTTATTATACATGAATCTATTACTTTTCAAGAAAACAAATCTCCCAAAAAAGTAATAACTGTAAAATATAACAATTTTGAAACAAACTGTACCATAGCAACTTGAGATACATTCATTATATTGCAGAATTGTGTCCCATAAATAAAATAAGAGATATATAACAAAAACAATTTTTGAATTCATAATAATTTGATAATAATTTAATACAAATCTATTTTTTTTTTTTTTTTTTGAAAAATTTCCAATGTTAAAATGTATTTGATAAATTTGCATCCCTTAATTAACTATTGCATATATCATGTAGCATGTATTTATAATTTTATTACATGTGCAACAACACAAGTAAAACAAATATAGATACTGTGATATTATATTAGTTTTATCACTGAGAAGTTCATATAATAAAAATAAAAAAAAATATATAGTAAGTTTTTGATGTGTCAATTTTTTTGGCTTTTTTAAATATATATAAAGCAGTAACAATGTTAAATTCGGAACGGGAACTTTTAAAAAAACATACACATTATAAAAAAAAAAATAGCGACCTGAATTGAGAGTACGATAATTTGTATAATATAAACAGAGGTATTAGAAAATTGTAAGAAAGAAACAAGCAAGATAAAAAATAAGCTAAACAAATTAACAAAACTACAACATAACATAACATTTTTTTTAATTATAATAAATGAGCTATATAAAAATAAAATAGAAACAATCTCATTTATTATTTATGCATTTATAAATAACTGTAAATATAAATATAAATAATTATGAATAGTTTTATTATTTTAGTACATAAAATAATTTTTACTTTTTTTAGTTGTGAATGCGATATGAAACCATCAATTATTTTTTTATATTATTAATACAGTGATTATAATACATTTATTAACGGGTGTGTGTGTTCTATCAACTCGCACTTCTAATCATAGATGCAAGCATAAAAAATTGAATGTTAAAAACATAAAGTTTATGTTTTACAAAGCTTGTTTTTGTTAAAAGGTAGTTCCATATATATTAGGTACATTTGTGTTGTCGAATGTTTTTTTTGCGGGATGCTTATTTGGAACGAAAAGTAAAACAAAACCTCCACCGAAAGAATTAGATAAACTGACAGAACTTGAAAAAAGAGCTGAAAATCTTGCTAACCACGCTCAACGCCATGCAAAGAATATTATAATTTTAGAAGAAAAATATGGGATAACAGCTAAACAGTAGTAATATAAAAACGGATACATAATTAATGTGCGATAAACAGAACGTTAAAGTATATTATAACGATGATATGTACAAAATGTTAATGTTTTTGTATCTATAATATTGTAATTACACTTTGAAATGAGGCATGATTTTTTAACAAGAGAATCAATTATTTGATTTATTGTGTTTAGAACAAAATTATATTTTAAAAATATTTTATAAAAATTGCATTTTACATACAATGCTTATCATAATAAATAAAAACTGTTATATATTTTATCTATTTTTATCATTATACATATACATATATAGTAGTGATATATAATTTAAACCTGATACATGAAATAAGAACATTAATTTTTTTAAGTAAATATATTTTTTTGTTAAAAAAACACATAAATTCAAATTAATTATTATTTATAAAACCGTTTTACTATATTGCACAACAATGCGGTTGTGTTTGGTTAGTAATTACAGCATTAGGTTACACAAAAGAAAAAAAAAAAAAAAATGAAAATTACATGTACACATTTAGAGCTTATTATGGTTAAGCATGTACTGCTGCAAAAGTGTTTTTTTTTTTTTTTTTTTTTTTTATTAGATAATTATAACTTGATTTAGCATGCGTCTTTAAATTATACTAAATGTTGTTATTATAGCGGTCGTTATTATATGAAGTTTGAAAATAAAAAAAATAACGATGTTGTTTAAGCTGTTATTAAAATAAGGTAGTCCGTTGGTTCTATAACGAATTATATGTAGACACATAAAAAAATGTATACATTATGTAAGATCAAACTTCATTGAATTAAAAATGTTAACTACAATTGTCAAATATTAAATTGTTTTTTGCAAGCTCATTTGCATAGTTTTTCTACGTACCTAGTTGTTAATAATTTTTACACATGTGAGTTATCTTAAAAAAAATGTATATATTAAATTGTTTTTTTTTTTTTTTTTTTTTTTAATTATGTAGGACACCAAACATATATGGATGTATATAAAAAATAAGTTAGAAACTGGATTCTTATATGGTATATTTATATGTTTACAAATATGAACATGTTACGTTCTGTACAAACAGAATTTAAAATATTTTGTATATTTGGTTTAATTTATAAAAAAAAAAAGTAACTATATTTTACGCTTTGTTATATTTAAGGTACAAAATCATTGTACATATTTTTTTTTAAAATAACTATTATATTGTTATTAATTCGAATTTTTCTAAACTTACATGTTAACAAAAAGGAGTATTAATAGTAACTGTTTTCAATTCGCACGTACAATATAATATTTACTAATAATGCAACTAAGACAATTGTTATTTTTTATCGCTTTATTATATAGCGCGTATTAAGGAATCTGATAAAGATAATATAAATACGTTTATAGCACATATTTTATTAAAAGATTCAATAGATCAAGAACGTTACGATCTCAGAAATGATGCATATATTAATAATATAAAAACTGCAATTAAAACAGTATTAGAAAATAATAATTTTTTTTTATGCTGAAGATAAAATTAATTTAATGGACCATAGAATATTTCAATGTATTACGAATTTGTATATATTTAATTATGGACATTTGGTTGAACAAATTTTTATTTCGATCGAACGGAAGCACATAAGAATTCTTTTACAAGAAATATCAAAAGTATTTGGTTATAACAATTTCAATATAACAAATTATTATGAAACAATAAAAGAACGAATTAATAACGATATTCAAATTAAAAATAGCTTGGATGATAAAGCAATTCATAATATGAAATGTAGAATAATACAATTTTTAAGTGATATACTATATAAAGACTCTTCTGATTATAGCGATTTAGTAGAGATTTAATAAAACTTTAGAATGAAGAAAAAGTGACATAAAATAAGAAAGAAGCGGTGTAAAAATGAAATATGGGACAAAACAAATTATATTAAAGGGATCAAAAAAAAAAAAAAAAAAAAAAAAAAATTACATAATGTCATTTTTTAAAGAATTATTTGCATTCTGTTTAAATACCTATTGATTTGTATGAAGTGTATAAAATGGATCAGATTTCCTAAATTTAAACATATAGTTAACTATATATATGTCAATATATTTGCTTATGTACTTTTTTCTATTTGAAAATGTATACTTAATATTTTTTAAAAAATTTATAAAGTTATACTAACGAAAAGTTGACATATATTTTTTTTTTTTTTTTTTTTTGTTCATATAAACGAATCATTGTGTTATTATATATGAGTAACTACATATCATTCATTATTTTTTCACTTTTTGTTTTTATTAATTTTGTAATAATAAAAAGTTGAAAAATGGATAATATAAGCCTTACTAAACAAACACAATGGTCACTGTTAAATCGGCAAGGAATCGATTAAACTATTTGATTTATATATTACATAACTATTGCTGAAATTGTTGCATAAAAAAAAAAAAAGTTCAAAATAAGTATGAATTATGTATGAATAAAGTGTGAATGTTATATTTATGCATAAACTAATTTTGACAAAAAAAAATGTAATAAAACAAAATTAAACTTGTTGTTTTTTTTTTTTTTATTTTGTAGTAATATAAATTTTATCGTGGTATTAAAAAATCAATTTTATTAATAAATCATAAAAACATTTTTAAGTACTGAAATAATACGTAAATAGTTTATAAAAAAAATGATTTTATAATTAAAAAACAAATGAGCAAATGCAAAAGGGCAAATAATTCAAGACAAAAACAACAAAATTTTATAATAGTAGTATTAATGTAAAAAAAAAAAAAAAAATGAATTTTTATACGTGATTAGGAAAGTACTAGCAACGCGATTCTTTTGTGTGCGTTACTATAATTATAGCTATTTTAACAAATTATGTTTATTATAAATTAAGTATTATTATTCCAAAACAAATGTTATGTTATGTTATGTTATGTTATTTTACATAATTTAGAATGGATCACTCATAATCGTTTTGCCACTTGTCGTACTGTAAAACATGTTTTAACGATTTTATGTTTTTAAAAAATTTAAATGTCGAGTGGGTATATGTTGGTATGAACAGTCCTAATAATATAAATGGAAGTGTAACTGACTCACAAGGTATAGTCGAAATTAAAATTATAAGTAGTAGTAGTGGGTAAAAGTATGTATAACTATATAACATAAAATAAAATTTTAATGACATATGTACATTTGTACGAATTTGATCTTTTACCATTTTTTTAAGTAACATATTTTTAAATTTTTTATCTATTATATGATTGAGTTTAAATATATTAAAATGCTTTGCTTTAAATTTGAATTTATTTTTTTTAAATATTTGTTCGTGATTATATAAATTATTTTTATTGGTAGCGAGAAAAAAATAGGTATTTAATAAGTATAATATCGAATTGAAATGTGTTTCAGAAAATTCATTATTGCCTTTATGTCTAATTTTTAATAATTCACAACTTTCATATATAAGTTGTAAATATTCGTCAATTGAAATGACATGTTTAAAAAGATCATATATTGCTAGTAAATCTTTTTGTTGTATGTTTTCATTATTTTTTAGTATGTTCGTTATTTGGGGTTCCTTTCGATTATCTAATATTTTAATTAATTCTTTTTTTATATCGGTTACATAAGTAAATTTTTTTTTGTTATATTCATCATTTGGAACATTTTTACTAAACATATGTTGTTTATAGTGTTTATAAAACTTGTTAATGTTTTTATCGTTTATTACATAAGAATGATTATCTTCGTTGTTTAAAGAGATAGAATGTTGAGCCATTGATCTCCCATGTTTTGTGTTTAACATATTGTGCAGGCGAACCTAATAAATAAAAAAAACAAATTGACAATATAAATGAATAATTGTAAGTATATTTATACATCATTTTTTGTATGAATATGATTTTTTTTTTTAAAATTTTTTACATATGGGTTACAAATAACACAAATAGTAAAAACCGTATTAATATTATTACTTTACTGTTGTTGTTCCATATCCATATAACAAATGGTACAATAATTAGTTTATAAATTGTTTTAAACATTTTTTTTATCATAAATTGCGATGTAATAATAATTTTAATAACTATTTTTCAATATTTTTACGCGTTGTTAATAGATTTTATATATTCTACTATCACAATGCATTTTTTTTATATTTCGTATATTTTATATAGATTTTTTATGCATTTTTAATCATATAAATTGTATTGTGATTTTATTATTTTTTTTTTACTAATTAATAAATAGATTTTTAAATTTTTAAAACAATGACGTAAAAATTAAAAAAAAAAAAAAAAAGGTAGTTGCAATAGCAAAAAAAAAAAAAAAAAGGTAGTTGCAATAGAAAAAAAAAAAAAAATTACTGAAACAATATTTAAAAAAAAAACAAATTTTTATATGTGATTAGGAAAGTACTAGCAACATGATTCTACTATATGGGTTACTTTTTTTTATTACTATTATATCGAATTATGTTTATTATAAAAAAAATTATTACTACATATAAAATGGGGCAAACATTTAAAATAAGTAAAAATGTTTTAGGGGTTAGAGATGATTATTTATAGTAGTGTGGCGTTTGTTGCAGATTGTTACAAGTTTATATTTCAATGTCATTTTCAATTTATGGAAAGTAACATTTATGTTATTATTACTCTTTTATTTGTTGTGTTGTATTTATATATATATTGTTCAATGTATTAAATGTATTGCCAAAAAAAAAAAAAAAAAAAAAAAAATATAAGATAAAGTACAAACAAAAATAAAATGACTAGTTCCTATGAAAGTGCATTGGTATAAAATAACAAATCAAGTAGCATATGAAGTATGTGGTTCTATTGGTTTTGACAGCAACTTACTTGTTCTGTTTGCTTAACAATCAGGTCGGTATTAAAGATATCATTATCACTTTTTATAAAAGAAGTACATTTTTTGCAATAACTTTTGTTTTATTTTATACTAGATTTGGAAAGTCTTATTTTTTTTTTTTTTTTTTTTTTTTTTTAACATATTTTTTTTTATAAATTATTTTAATAATTGTTAGTTGTTTAGTAGTAAATATACTAACGTCAATTTACGCACATATATGTATATTTATAAGTACACATTTTTAATGGTTTAAAAAACATAATACATAATTTGTATGCATATAAATAAGTAGTATTAAAAAAAAGTGATCAATATATAAAACAAGCAGTAATAAAAAATGAATGAATTTAAAAAAAAAAAAACAACCAATATTTTATTAATGTATAAAGTTATATGCTTTATATTGTGTTACAACTACAAAATAGCAACTTTTTTAAAATCTCATTACCACTATTATCACTATCATCACTATCATAACAACCATCACTATCATAACAACCATCACTATCATAACAACCATCACTATCATAACAACCATCACTATCATAACAACCATCACTATCATAACAACCATCACTATCATCACAACCATCACCATTACCATGATCACAATAACCATTATCACCATAATTAGTATCACCATCATTTTTAAACAGTCAGCTTTAAAATGATTGCTTTGAAGTGCTAAATCGTCATAGCATATTATTGAAAAAGTCAAAAAAAAAAAAATTTTTGCAACAACGTATATCCATGTTTTGTTTATTTTGTATTTAATCGTCTCAACTTTCTCTTTACCGGGTTAGTATATTTAAAGCGTCGAGATCTTCGACGCTTTGCATGCATTTGTTTACGTTTAGGGGCAATACACTGATCGTTCTTCATAAGGGCATCGTTTACATCATCATTGGAATAGTCGTTTATGCAGAACCCGTTTAGATGTTTGAGATGATAATTTAAAGAATAATTGATAATATCCTTAATGCGTAAATCGTCGTAAACTTGTTCAGGATTAATAGTTAATGATATGTCCATAATTATATTTTTGCGTAAAATGACGTCATAAATAATATTATTAAAATAAGCATTTTTAATTTCATTAAATCTTGCTATAAATTTTTCACAAGTTTTAAAACGTTTTGGTATTTTATCTTTCCAAAATGTGCATCTATTTAAGTATTTAAATATACTTTTTATGTCTTGGTAATTACGTGTTAAGTGATAAGCACGTTGTACACCCATTTGTCTTATATGCAAATCCATTGTATTAGAAGCGCAACCACTTAAGATACACATAGTTAAAAACGTATGCACATCTAAAGGTTTGAATTTGTTTAATCCTTTTGAACAATACAAATCGTTTGTATAATCTTTTATGTTATGAAACGAACCGGTAAAAGGATTTTTAATTCCTTTTATTAAACTGGTATCATATAAATCGAAAACAGGAGACATATTTATTTCGTAACAATCTCCATCCTCATTTAATTTGACTAAAAGACGAGGACAGGCATACATAAGCAATTCAATGTTTTCAGTTACAGCCCAAGAAATATAACCCATATGAGAAAGGAATGATAATTGTGCAGCTGCTTCTTCAGGAGTGATAATATAATAAATTTTTTTTTCTTTACAGAAATCTATAATTTGTTTTATCATATCATCTGTAACAAATAAAGCTTTAGAACATTTTTGTACAACAAAAGAATACTGGCATTGATATGGATTGTTTTTAATATATTCTACAGCTTCTTGTTTTTGTTTTTCTACTTCCATTTTTTTTAATAAATCTCTTTCTGGTTTCATATTGAACACAAAAATAAATTTAATATTATGGTAGTTCATAACATTTATAAGTCTTTCGATATAATTTATATGACTATTGTTATATTTGTCTGTAACAACATCGTATGCGTATTTGAATAAATGTTTGAGAATCAGTGAATGAATGTCGATTCCGAGTACTTCATTTTTGTATTTACTTATATGTGATTTTACTTCAACTTCTTTAAAAAACAATTGCAAATTACTACCGTTCATTTTTAGGTATCAATATGGGTACGCAACTGTATATTATATTTATATCCGAGTTGTTATTTTTTTGTTTAAAAAAAAAAAAAAACAGAAAAATTTACCTGTTAAAAAAATTTAAAAAATTGTTTGCAAAGAAAATATAACCAGAACTGATCTATAAAAATAAAAAATTTACTTATATCAATCTTATTCCAAACGAATACGTATCTTTATTTTTTTTGTTTTGCGATTAACTTAAAAAAATGTTTAATATAACAAAAATATTTAATATTCATAAATAATATAATTTTATATTATGAATGAATAATGCAATGCGCAAATTTTTAACAATGTTTTTAATCATAAATAATGTAATTTTACATTATGAATGTATAATGCAATGCGCAAATTTTTAACAATGTTTTTAATCATAAATAATGTAATTTTACATTATGAATGTATAATGCAATGCGCAAAATTTTAACAATGTTTTTAATCATAAATAATGTAATATTACATTATGAATGTATAATACAATGCGCAAAATTTTAACAATGTTTTTAACAATATTTTTAACAATGTTTTTAACAAAGGTTTTAACAATGTTTTTAATAAAGGTGTTAACAATGGTTTTAATTTATTTTATTTTATTTTTTTTTTTTTTTTGATAAACCAATTTTCTACGAATATAGACATATTGCTTGATTTTTTTTTATTTCCATGTATTAAAAAAAATGCTTTATAGCATCTTAAATGTTTAAATTTAAAAAAAAATAAATAAAAAAAAAAAAAAAAAAAAAAAAAAAAAAAAAAAAAAAAAAAAAAAAAAAAAAAAAAAAAAAAAAAAAAAATTAAGCTAAATTTTCCTCATTGACAATAAGTATGAAAGCTTATACAGTGTTATAATAAACAAGCATTTAAAATGAACTAATAAAAAATTATAAAAAAAAGTTAAGTAAAAAAGAAAATTGTAAAAAAAAACTAAGTAAAAAAAAAAAAAAAAAAAATTAAAATAGCAACAAAAAAAAAAAAAAGGGAAAAAAAAGTAAAGCATAAATTGTAGAAGTAGCTGAACCATGAGCAAAATTAAACATAAACCACAAATCATAGAAGTAGCTGAACGTGTAGCAAAAATAAAAATAAACCACAAACCATAGAAGTAGCTAAACCTTCAGCAAAATTAAAAATAAACAAAATTGGACCCCTTTTGTTTAGACTAATTGATACATAATTGCTAACATTGATCAAATCTTTTTGCAGTTTAAATGGTACATTTACAGATGTGCACCATGATATAAAAAATAGTACAAGTGACATTTTAAACCGTGTAACTTTAAAGTGTTTAAAAATTTTTTTATAGCAGCGCATATATAGAAGAGGAAAGATTTATGTGGATAACAAGACTTGTTTATTAGCTTTGTTGCAGTTGTACATACAATGAAGAATAGAGCCATAGCAGTGAACATATTGTGAATGTGTACATAGTAGGTACTGTTTCGTATGAGAATGATATAAATCACGTTCTTGCTTGTGTTATAAGTGCCATGTATATCCAAATATTACGTTTTGAATAACCCATTTTTTTTTTATTTTTTTTTTATTTTTTAATAGTAACTTGTATATGTGTTTTTGTTAACAAAAAAATATTTTGTGATTTAAGGAAGCAAAGAATTGCTCAATGTGCTCCACATTACTGAAAAGTTTCATTATTAATGGAATTATTTTTAAACAAATGTGAAATGAAACTGTAATAGGTTATGGTTTTTAATACGTATTACATATAGTGATATCAAAAAATAAGAAGAAAAATAAGGAGATAAAATAGCAATGCAGACTACTTCAATTATTTCAAAAAAAAGAAAATAGTGACTTTAATGAATGACGTGTGTAAGCTTATTAAAATAAATGCAAATACTATAAAAAACGAAAAAGATAAAACAGATTGATACAAAAAAAACAAAAAAAACAAAAAAAACAATTAATAAATATTGAGTAAAATAATTGCGCTGTTTAATTCGTGAAAAGAATGTGTTAACTAGAACATATTTGTACATATTAAAATAACGTTATATTACAACATTTGAACACTTTTTAATAAATTTACGTTAAATTAAAAAGAATAAGAATTGTGTGTTTACAATATGTTTTAAACATTATGACATTAATATGTGTCATAAAAAAAATATACTACCATTTCAATTACGTTTTTATGTAGAATTATTCGATTATTATGACTATGCATGTATATGTTTATTATGTGTTATGTGTGAGTAAATAAGTATATATTTGCGTTATCATACACTTTTTGTATGAACTATTATGTGCATATCTTGTGTTATGTCAAGGTTTATGTTAACTTTTAATGATATCAAATAAAAAAATTGCTCCAAAATGGACATCGTTAAATTTCAATTCAAATAAAAGCGCTTAAAAAGAATGGTCACTTTATGTTTGTTTTTTTGTGTACGTAATACAATTTAAAAGATATTAGTAATTATGATTGTTAAGAATGTTACATTTGCGTTTTGTTACCGTGGCAAATATCAATGGTATACATTATTGTCAACTTTTAGAAATACGCAATTTTTTTAATAGATATTTTTGTATGCAAATGGGATGTTTTTAAGACATAAGTACAGTTTATGCAATGTTTTCGTTGTATTGCGTATTGAACATGTCGCTGCATGACAATGACATATGTATACCTATAATATATATATATATATATATATATATATATATATATAAATGTATACAATCGTACTTATAGCGCTTTGTATAAGTAACATCCATTCTTGTAAATATAAATTAAGTACTTAAAAAAATCATTAATTATATTAATATTTTATTTTTTTGACATATAGAAAGCTTTGTGTTAATTTGATGAGTGTTTCAGAATAATGGATTTGCAATATTTGCGTGCGATAAATAAATACAAACACATGTTAACAAAACGGGTATGAAAAAATAAAAAGTTAGCGCTCATACAACAGTTGCAGTTATAAAATACATGAATATTGTTTTTCATATGTGACATATTTTTTTTATTTTATATGTCAAAATGAATAACATACATTTATGTTTGCACAAAAGTACATGCATATTTATATACATTTGCATAGATGCCGAATTAATTTTTTTTTTTTTTTTTTTTCAGGCTACTATTTTATCAAGTTATTGCGTCCTTGATTGTTTTATTATCGTTTTTTTTTTTTTTTTTGATATGCGTTGGTAGATCTTTGAATGGCAGTTGTTAGTAATATAAGAGAACGTAATATAACAAAAAAAAAGTTTTTTTTTCAAAAATGTATAACTCAATTGTTAATTTTTTTTTAAAAGAGTTAAAGCTTCATTATACTTAAAAGCTTCATTATCTTTATGAATTATTATAAAAACAAAAAAAAATAAAACACACAGTTCCATTTGATAAATGTTATCGTTTTATTTTATAACGCGTCATCTTTTATTATAAATGTACAATTTTTTTAGATCATTGGAATTGAGGGAGAAATTAAGTTGTGAAAAAAGCATTATTAAAAATAGGTGTCATAAAAAAAAAAAAAAAAAAACGGAAATGTTTTAAAGTTCAAATAATAATTTATAGTTTATTTATGTATATAACTCTATGTAATAACATGAATAGCAAATTGAAACATACGTAAAAAGGTAATTGACAAACATTTTTATATTTTGATTAATGTGTAACGTTACAAAAATTTTGAGTGATTTTGTTACAAATTTTGGTATATTTTTATATTCTAAATGTGATACATAACTGTAGAAATTTTATTGTATGAATCTATTTCTAAGTGGTTAAAAAGAGAAAACAATTAAAAGTAAATGTAGTACATTTTACAATATATGTATATTGAGTGTTTATTTCTTTTAAATTTTATGAATATTTTATTAAAAAGTGATCTTGTGCGATAACAAGCTTATTTTTTTTTTTTTTTTTTTTTAGGAAAACCAATAATAAACTAGTCTGCATAACAATATGATGTGTTACGTATGCATATTAGCAATTGTTTTATTATTTTTGAATATGGTACAATAATAATAGTACTTATCAATTTTTTGTATGTGTGTAAAGTGATAAAAACAAAAAAAAAAATTTTTTATAAATAATTTTACAAATCAATAGTTTTAATTGCATTTAAAATAGTTTTAAATAAAAATATTTTGTATATAACAAATGAGCAAATATATATATGTATAGGACTAATCATAAACACGTAGAAAATAATAATTATGCATTATGGTGAAAACAAATTTATGTATATGCACTTAATTTTTTTTTTTTTTTTTTATTTTATATTATTTTTTTAACATACACATTATATTATGTATATATACATGTTTTGTTGTGTATGTTTGTCATGAAAATAATGTAATAATGTTAATATTAATACATGATACATTTATATATATATATATACAATTTTATTTTAGAATCCATCCGATATTCCTTGCCAAGCATCATCTTCTGGTATATGAAATTCGTCGTTCTCTTTTATATTTGTTGTTTTATGTGACATGTTATCAAATAAATTTTCACTTGATAAACTTGCAAGAACTTCTGTTTTTTGCGCATAACTATAAGCAACACCAACACAACCAAGTAAAACTATTCCACCTAAAATAACACCCGCTATTTTATAGGCATTATTAACTCCAGGTTTTTGATTCTTTTTATTATTTTCGTTTTGTTCTTCATCTTCATTATTTGATTTTATGTTATTATGTACATGTGCATCATTCTGGTTTAGGGATGTATTACTTTGATAAGGATATATTTTTATGTTATGTTTTTTTATTATATCATGTTGAGGAATATATGCATTGTGGGATTTAACAAATTTTTGTACGCTGTTTTGATACTCATTAATATTTGATTGAGCTGGTTCTTTTGATTTAGATTCCGGTATGGGACATTCTCCTTCGTCACATTCTTCGGTTAGAGTATCAATGCAACTCTCATGATTAGACATTCTTTTTTTTGTTTTTATTCCCTTACCACAAGACGCTGAACATGTAGACCATTC
>CABPSV020000394.1:0-17423 GCA_902459845.2 Hepatocystis sp. ex Piliocolobus tephrosceles
TTTTTTTTTTAAATAAAATTTTTTATTTAAGATTTTTAACAAAATGCAAAGCTCAATTGTTTTTAATGTTATATATATAGTTATATAAGTGTAGATAGAGGCTCATATGTGGACATATTTGTCCATTTTTTTTTTTTTTTTTTTATTTATATATTTTTTTTTAAATACGTACATAAACTAACGTCCATGTGTTTTTATAATGTATGTGTATATGTTATTATTATATATATGTATATATATACAGTATATGTATTATGAGTATGTTAGGTTTTTTCATATATATGTGCATTTATTTGTATAAATGTTTTTTTTTTTTTTTTTTTTTTTTTTAATAACATTTCATTTATACATATTTTACTTTAAATTACACATTTTTTTTCTTTCTTTTCTTTTTAATAAATATATTAATTTAATTGAAAAAAAAAAAAAAAAATTGTTCTTTTTAAATGAAAGACGAAACATTGTGTTATTTATTTAGCATTTGCGTTTACTACACTTATTTGTTTATTTTTTTATTTTACATTTATATAACATATGTATATATATATATATACTAAACATGTTTATACATTTTAAATTAAAAGACAAATATAATACATTTCAGGTTGTATATTATATGAATATATTTTTTTTATATTTCACACCATAATGTATAATAGCATTTTTTAACAGCTTAAACAGTCCACTGTATATTATTTATTCTCCCATTCGTCTATACATATATATATATATATATATATATATATATATACATTTCCTTATTTATACATCGATTCATTATATCCATTACTTGTCAATAACACGTTTTTAATCAGTATTATATATATAGTTATACTACTGTTATAATTTATGTTAGAGTTTTCTACATATAAATATGTGTATATTTATGTTTTTTATTTCTGTTTTATGTATATGATATTATTCACGTCTATACAGCATATATCGTCAAACACATTAATATATTTAAACAAAATTTGCATTACATTATCTATTTATGTATTATATATTTATGTATTTTAATTTTTTTTTTTTTTTTTTTTTTATTGACAAGCAGAATTATAAAACAACTATTAAAAAATAAAGTTAAAAATTAATAATAAATTCAATTTAATTTGTTTTTTTTATTATTAATAAAAAAATATTATAAGCATGAAAAAGACAAAATGAATAGTAAATGTGTTTATATAGAAAAATGTAAATTATAATATGAGTTTTGTATTTATTTTTTATTATAATTTTTTTTTTTTTTTTTTTTGATCTTACAAGTATATGTTTAAATAATAACTACATAGAAATTTTTATATATAATTATAGCACTACAATTACAAAAATATGTATGTATATATAATTACACATTCTATTTTAATTTTTTTTTTATGTTTAATTTATCATAAATATTATTTTTTTTTTTTTTGCGTTTCTTATTCATGAATTACTTTTTTATAAAAAATTGCAACATCACGTTAAATTATAACACTATAATTGTTTATTCATATTTGAAAATTTTTATTTTTTTATTAATGGATATGTATAAAGTTAACGACAATATGATAAATTAATGTTACGTGTATATATATATATATATATATATATATATATATATATATATACACATAACATTTATATGTTTTAGTATTTAAATGTTTTAGTATGTATATGTTTTAGTATTAATATTGTTTAGTATTTATATGTTTTAGTGCTTATATGTTTTAGTGCTTATATGTTTTAGTGCTTATATGTTTTAATATTTTTGATGTTTTAATATTTTTGATGTTTTAATATTTTTGATGTTTTAATGCTTTTGAAATTTTAATGCTTTTGAAATTTTAATGCTTTTAATATTTTATTACTTTTAATATTTTATTACTTCTAATATTTTATTATTTCTAATATTTTAATTCTTTTATGCTTGAATTCTTTTATGTTTTAGTATTAATGTGTTTTCTTATTTATTTGGACAAGTAATAATCAAGCAATGACTTTAGCAATTTTTTAAAAAAATGTTTCTGTAAACGTTTATGTAAATAAACTTTCTTTTTTTTTTTTTTTTTTTTTTTTTTTTTTTTTTTTTTTTTTTTTTAATTTTAATTAAAAAAAAAAAAAAAAAAAAAAAAAAAAAAAAAAAAAAAAAAAAAAAGACAACACAATACAATACAATATAAGAATTGAGCTACACGAATTTTTTTTTTTCATGATAAAGAATGGTGAATACAAAAGAAGACGAAACTGATAAGAACAATACCACTGCAACAGATTCATTATTAATAAATATTTCTGAACAAACTAATATTTTAAATCAGGAAGAGGAAAAGGAAGATAAAGAAGTAAAAAATAAAAAAGTAAACAGTAAAGAAGTAAAAAGTAAAGAAATAAAAAATAAAGAAGTAAAAAATAAAGAAATAAAAAATAAAGAACTAATTAATAATAGTACACAAACACGAGGGGAAGCATATGATAAATCTACAGAAAAAGAAAAGGGAATAAATGATGATACAAAAAATGTATTAAACGATAAACCAACTGAAGTAAAGGGAGAGGAAGTAGAAGTACATAAGAAAGAAAATAAAGAAAAAAAAAAAGACTTAAAAAATGAACGCTTAGATAATGAACATTTAGATAATATAAATAATAGTGAACCAAAAAATATTAATATGAATGAAGTAATTAATAAAAATACTGAAAAAAGTGGAATAATTGATATAGAAAAAGGTGAAATTGAAAAAAGTTGTTATAACGAATGTATTAGTACAATTGATGAAGGAACTGATTATGAAGATATTAACAGCAGTAATAAAATAAACGAACAATATAATCAATCAAAAAAAAATACTAGTGATGAAAATATTGAATCTATAAATGAGTGTACTGACATTAAAACAATTGAAACTTATGAAACGAACGTATGTCCTGATGATTTGAATAATTTGAATTTGCAAAGAGGAAGTACTTATTTAGCATCAGTAATTCCAGTAATAAATCAAAAAACAATAGAAGTAACAGGAGATACTAATTTGTGTATGGAAACAGATAATTATAAGACTGAAATTATGTCGAGTAAATATAAGGATATACCTCTTATTACATATAAAGAACAACAAGACAACTCTTCTTATCATTTTAATAATGGCAACATAAGTATTGGCAATATAAATAATGGTAATATTAATAATGGTAATATAAATAATGGTAATATAAATAATGGTAATATAAATAATGGTAATATAAATAATGGTAATATAAATAATGGTAATATAAATAATGGTAATATAAATAATGGCAATTATTTTATGAACGTTAATAGTTCTAGTGATAATACTGATATTAATAACCTCACTAATAATATTAGGAAAAATAATGGTAAAAATAATAACGAAAATAATAGCAAACAAAAAACTAAAAATGAAATCAATAATGATACAAAAAATGACTCAAAAAAAGACTCAAAAAGTAACAACAAACTTAATAATAATAATAATACGAGTGATAATATGAGTGATAATATAAATGATAATACAAGTGATAATATATTATATAATAGTAATAAAGACAATTTATTTAATTTATATGAAGATACGAATATTATACATGATAATATATCATTTAACAATCAGCAACAGACACCTATAAATAATACATGCTCAAATTTTAATGATACAAAAGTTATGTTAAATACAGATAATTATATGTTTCCATATGATTATTATAACTATTATTGTTCTTCTCTTATACCATCTTATCCTTTTTTAAATTATCGTAATTCTATGAACAATAGTATGAACAATAGTATGAACAATAATATGAACAATAATATGAACAGTAGTAGACAATATTGTGATACGTTTTCAATGCCAGAGTCAAATAGTCATAACAACTTCAACAAAAATAATAACAAAGATAACCGTATAAATAATAGCAATAATACCAATACCTCTAATAATAGTGACACTACTATTTATAATAATAATAATGGTAATAATAATAATAATAATGGTAATAATAATAATAATAATAATAGTGATATTAATTATGATCATAGTGGGAACATAAATAATAACACAAATAAATATAATAATAATACCACGTATAATAATAATAATAATACAAATTATAATACCACTTATAATAACAATAATAATTATAATAATACTGATATTAATACTGATATTAATGCTGATATTAATACTGATATTAATACTGATATTAATACTATTACCACACATACGAATACAAACAATAATACGAATAGTACTACTGCTAGTTCTATTACTAGTAATAATCCTCGAACTAATTATGATGAAAGTAACAAAATATATTATAATTTTAATAAATATATGTATGTCCAGAATTATCCTTTTAATGATATGTATCCAATAGATTCATTATCCAATGGATTAAATTGTAACAAACTTGCAAATAATGATATAATAAGAAAAGGTGTATTGACTTATAACATGAATAATTTAAATAGTATGAGTAGCATGAGCAGTATGAACAGTAATAATATGGCTAGTATAAATAATAACAATATACATAATATGAATATTATGAATAGTTTAAATAATATGAACAGCTTGAACAATCTTAACAACCTGAACAATCTGAATAATCTTAACAATCTGAATAGTATGAATAGTATGAACAGTATGAATCGAATGAACAGTATGAACAGCATAAACAGTATGAACAGTATAAACAGTATGAACGATATAAATATGAACAATATAGGAAATATTAATAATTTAAATAATATTGATAACTTAAGTGTATTGAGTGGTATAAACACAATTAATGGTATAAATGGTGGAAATATAAATGGAATAAGTGGAATAAGTGGAATAAATGGAATAAACGGAATAAATGGAATAAACGAGTATAGTAACTTAGTTCATCATCATCATCACCACCATCACCATAATAATACAAATATAAATAATACAACAAACTTAAATACGAATCATAATAATACACAAATATTTAATTATTATAATTATGTATCTAACAGTAATTATGGTATAAGACGATATTTATCAAACAGTACTAATATTAATCAAAATAATATAGATAATAATAACACAAGTAATAATAACACAAATAATAATAATAATAATAGCCATTCTCTTATTCAGACACCTACACATAATAATATTACTGCACATAATAATAATAATAATAATAATTCTATTAGTCATCATAATAATAGTAGTACTAGCAGTATTATCAGTCATAATAATAATAAACTTTCAAATGATAATAATGAATATCAACAAAGCATAACTTATTATAATACATTTAATTCAAGTTGTTATTCTTCAACATCCAAAACCTATTTTTATAATCAGTTAATAAATGAATATCCATTACTTCATGTATCATCAGTTGATATGTACAATCAAGAAAATATGGGATACACTTCTAATAATATGAATATTTATCGAAAAAATTCTAACATGATGATTGATAATATAAAAAAAAAAAAAGAACCTAAAATGATTGATAGTATTAGTGACGATATAACTAAGCGAGCTATAACAAACAATACTGAATTTTATAATGATGATATTAATTCATCTTCTATATCATTTTCTGGAAATATATATAAAATTGCTAAGGTAATACGCTATGTGCAATTTGACACGTTTTCCATTTTTTTTTCCATTTTTTTTTTTTCATTTTTTTTTTCATTTTTTTTTTTTTTTTTTTTTTTTTCATTTTTTTTTTTTTTTTTTTTTTTTTTTTTTTTTTTTTTTTTTTCATTTTTTTTTTTTCCATTTGTTTAGGACCAAACTGGTTGCAGAACCTTACAAAGGATATTAGAAAAAAAGAACCCAAAACATATCGAAGAAATATATAACGAGGCATTAGAACATATAATAGAATTAATGATAGATCCATTTGGGAATTATTTGTGTCAAAAGTTGATGGAAGTATGTACATCTGAACAAATTGAAAAAATTATAGACAAGTCGTCGGATGATTTAGTTAAAGCATCTACAAGTGTTCATGGAACAAGAACTGTTCAGAAGTTGATAGAAAAGGTAAAACCATTTTCACCAATATTATATATACACGTCATCTCGTTTTTCGTTACATGCTAATATATTTGCATCAATATTATATGTACATATTTTTGTGTATGTGAGAATTACATTTTCTGCATTTCTTTTTTTTTTTTTTTTTTTTTTTTTTTTTTTTTTTTTTTTTTTTTTTTCGTTTTTGTAGCTAAAAACACCCTCACAAATAAAAAAAACAACGAAGGCATTAAAAAATTCTATTATTACTTTAATAAAAGACACTAACGGAAACCATGTAGTTCAAAAATGTTTAACTACACTATCAAGTGAACAATGTGAATTTATATATGAAGCCATTTTAAATAATTGTGTTGAAGTATCTACGCATAGACATGGTTGTTGTGTAATTCAGAGATGCATAGATTCTGCTAACAAAGCACAACGGGTATGTATCAATATATACTTGTTTCCAAATTATACATATTTATTGTTAATACATAAATTTTATACATAAACTGATAATATGTACATAAATTTTATACATAAATTTTATTACATAAACTGATAATATGTACATAAGTTTTATACATAAATTTTATTACATAAACTAATAATATGTACATTTTTATTACAGGAATTATTCATTAAAAACATAACTAACCATGCCCTTGAATTAGTACAAGACGCATTTGGGAATTATGTAGTACAATATATATTAAATTTAGGCATTGAGAAAGTTAACTGTGAAATAATTCATAAGTTGTTAGGTAACATAGATAAGCTAGCCGTTCAGAAGTTTTCTTCAAATGTCATTGAAAAGTGTTTAGTTATTGGAACTAATAAATGTAGAAAAATCATGATTAATGAAATATTAAAAAAAGGAAAAGATGTTTTAAAAAATATTATATTAGATCAGTTTGGGAATTATGTTATTCAAAGAGTACTATCAGTTGCTAATGAACCTGAACTATCCAAATTAATTAAAGGAATACAACCTTATATAAAAGATTTACGTAATATATCATCAGGTAAAAGAATTGCTTGGAAACTAGCCAAAAAACATCCATTACTTAACGCCGAAATTAATAATGACGTAGGGATGAATACAAACACATTATGTATGAACAACAATATACCTAACCCAGTTAATAATAATAATATTATTAATAATAATATTAGTAGTAATAATAATATTAATAATAATAATATTAATAGTAATAATTTTAGTAGTAATAATAATAACATGATTAATAAAATGAATGTAAAAATGAATGAAAAAATGAATAATAATATGAACAGTCATATGAAAAGTCATGTAAATTATAACAATAGCAATATGAATGGTCAGGTGAATAATTCGAATTACTATAATCATGAGTTATTAATAAAAAATAATGAAAATTCAATTCGAATCGGTAACAATAATACATACAGTAATAATAGCAGTATGATGTATAATAAAAACATGTATGGAAATGAAACATATGATAATAACATGTATGATAGTAATACATATGTTAATAATATGTATGTTAATAATATGTACGATAGAAATATGTACGATAGAAATATGTACGATAGAAATATATATGATCAAAATGTGTACGATGGTAATACATGCAATAATAATGTACATAACATGGAAATAAATTTATCAAATTTTAAAAAAATGGAAAAAGAAAAAAAAAACAAAAATAGTAGTAGTAGTAGTAATAGTACTGTTAGTAGTCGTAAAAGTAGCTTAAACCATTCAAAGAATTATAAAAGGAACAGTAAAATGCATAAGAAAAACACGAATTCTAATAAAGTAACACCAAATAATAATGACACGACAAACAATAACATAACAAACAATAACATAAATAACAATAACATAAATAACAATAACATAAATAACAATAACATAAATAACAATAACATAAATAACAATAACATAAATAACAATAACATAAATAACAATAACATAAATAACAGTAACATAAATAACAGTAACATAAATAACAGTAACATAAATAACAGTAAAATGTTTAATAACAATTCTGTTAGTAGTAATACCCAACTAAGGAATAACCAATCGATTGGTGACATACATAGCAAATCGGGTGTTTTACCAAAAAACGTTTCAAATGATGAAGGACATAACAACTTACAACAAAATAATCATCATAAAAAAAAATTATATAAAAGTAAACAAAGTGTAAACAACAGTAATAGTAACAAAAGAGAAGACGAAGTAGCACCTATAAGTACTGATAACTATTTTAATAAAAATATACATAATAAAAATTATATGTATGAAGAACAACAAAATTACAATTTAAGATTTAGTAATAAAAAACAAGAATATCGGAATGAAATACCTACTTCCTATTATACCAACCAAATGGAAAGAAATTTTTATTATAATAAATTTAATCAGAATAATACGATTACTGGTGGTAATTATAATGGTAATGGTGAGAATAACAACAATGTTATTATTACAACCCCTAACAATAATAATAATAATAATAATAATAATAATAATAACAATAATAATAATAACCATAATAATAATAATAATAATAATAACAATAATAATAATAATAATAATAAAAATAAAAATTATGACGGAGTTAGTAATAGTTATAATAGGAATTATAAATATCAAACTGATAATAATTATAACATTTTTATTAACGACAATGAAGAACGAACAAATAAAAATATAAAAAATTTAAGTAAAAATAGAAATAGTAACAAATATGGAGATAGTGGAAATAACAGAAACAATGGAAACAGTGGTAATAGTTATGGTGATAATAGTAATAACAATAATAGGGAAAATAGTAACATATATAATGACAATAATAATAATGACAAAAACACTTTAACAAGAAAAGAAAATGCGGATGATATTTACATGAAACGGTCAGGTAAAAAAGATCATTATCATGAACAAGTCAGGAAAAAAGAACAAATAAAAAAAAATGAAAATACTAAAGAAACAGATAAAAAAGAAATTATAAATGATAAAAACAAAAATAAAAATAATGAAGATAAAAGTAACAGTTACATAGACAATAATATAACTAATAACAAAAGTGTGACTAACATACAAAATAAATATAATCATGTAAATAATAACAAAAATGTAAGTGGTCGAAGTAATATAAAAAATAATAATGTTGGCACTAGTAATAATGTTAGCACTAGTAATAATGTTAGCACTAGTAATAATAATAATACTAATAATGATAATAAAAGTTTTGTAAAAAAAAATGAAGACCTTATACAGGGTACCAAATTAAAAAATAAAGATGACCGAAGTAATAAAAAAAATAATAACTTGAATAAAAATGAATCTTTAAAAATACATGACATTGAAGGTGGTAACACACACAGCACGCATAGTAGTAGTAAACACCACAGTACCCATAGTGGTCATACTGGGAACCACCATAATGCTCATACTGGGAACCACCATAGTGCTCATACTGGGAACCACCATAGTGCTCATACTGGGAACCACCATAGTGCTCATACTAGGAACCACCATAGTGGTCATACTAACAGCGGTCATCACCATAGTGGACGTAGTAGTACTCACATCAGTCATAACCGTTGTAGTAATAGTAATTATAACGGGTTTTCCTCAAATGATAATTATATGTACAACAACATTAGTGATAACAATTCATACAACGACCATATGTCAAACCTACACATAAAAAGAAATACGAACCAACAGCTGTATGGTAATCCGTTTAATAACAAGAATACGATAAAAAATAATTATACGTCAAATAACAAAATGACAATAGAAAATAAAAATAAAAACCATGCTAAAAAAGAAAAGAAAAAAAAATACCCAGGAGATGACTGACTTGTTTTATATTTCAAATTAATGTATATACATATGTATGCACGTATACACGTACACACAGACGTACTATTGTGTTATTTTAACACACGATATATATATATATATATATATATATATGTGAAAGTTACTATTTAAAAAAAAGGAAAAAAAAAAAAAAAAAAAAAAAAAAAAAAAAAAAAAAAAAAAAAAAAAAAAAAAAAAAAGGAAGCAACTTGTGGTTAACTACTTAAAGCATTTTTTTCCCATTTTCATAAAAATATAATACCTATAATAAAAACGTGGGCTTCTATATCTAAAAAAAGATGGAAAAGCAGATGATAAAAAAAAAAGGGTTTGAATATGGGAAAATATATGTCTTTTACGATGAAATATATGATACATACATAAAGGAAAATAAAAAAAAGAACTATTTTGAAAAAAAGCTTAAGTTTCCAAATCCAAGTGTACTAATAATTAAAGTACTAAGTGAACTTTATAATTTAAAAGATAAAATAGAATATATATCTTGTAGCTCTTTTAAAATAGTAAATACGTATAGTTATTATAATGGACAGAAAAGGAGTATATATGAAACATTGCTTATTTTACATTCCATAAGTAGTGGAAAAAGGATAGAGACCCAAGCTAAACCTACTAATACTACTACTAATACTACTAATACTACTACTACCACTACTAATACTACTAATACTACTACTACCACTACTAATACTACTACTACTACTATTACCAAAACATCCAAGTCCAATAATGCAGAGATTAACCATTCTAATAACAATAATTACAATTACAATAACACAGAAATAGACATACAGTCATGTAATAAAAAAAACCCAAACTTACTATTATTTCACATTTTAAATGATTTAAACGATATATACGAATATTTTTTATATATTGATAAAAATTGTTATAAAAACTACACTTGTAAATTTTTTATAAATTTGAGTTACAATATAGTAAAAAAATATTTAAAATTACAATATATGAATGTTTATGTATCAAAAAAATTTAAAAATATATCATTCGATTATATATTAAATAAATTTATTAAATTGTTAAATATTTTTAGTAATGAACTTAAACTTGGAAAAAACTTTTTACAAATAGAGTGTGTTATTTTTTTTGTATATTTTTATGTTTTTTTAAATGTACCTTTATATATTTATCCATGGAGTGAAAAAGGTACTATGACTAAAATGAATAAAAAAATATTTAAAGATGGAAATATGAATATGATTATATACCAAATTCAAGATATTAAACACAATTTTTTTCGTCAAATAATTTTAAATAATACAGTTAACACGTTATATAGCAATTCTTATGAGGTTTACGATTTTAACATGGCTATATTGATTAATAATGCACCTGTGGAAAAAAACAACAATTTCTTTAATTGGGATAACTGGAGTAATTTTAATTTTGTATACAATACTGATATTTTTACAAAGGGAGATGGTGAGGAAAAAGTGGTTGAAAAGGGGACGGAAAAAGTGGTTGAAAAGGGGACGGAAAAAGTGGTTGAAAAGGGGACGGAACAAGTGGTTGAAAAGGGGACGGAACAAGTGGTTGAAAAGGGGACGGAACAAGTAGCTGAAAAAGAGAAAAAAAAATCGACTGAAAAGGGGACGAAAAAATCGACTGAAAAGGGGACGGAAAAATCGACTGAAAAGGGGAAGAAAAAATCTACTGAAAAGGGGAAGAAAAAATCGACCGAACATATGACAGGGCAAAAAGAAACAGGAAAATATATCAATTTAAATCAGTATAGCTTACTAAGAAATATAGGATATAATACTTTCAAACAATTTTATATACCGCATTTTTATTACTTGACAATTTTAAAAAAATTATTTTTGTTTGATATGAAAATGCAAATAATAAAATATTTTTTTTATGATATAGCAATACGAATAGTACAAATGGATAAAAACTACATACAAAAAGGGGAAGCATAACTAAAAAAAAAGAGGAGAAAAAAAGAGGAGAAAAAAAGAGGAGAAAAAAAGAGGAGAAAAAAAGGGGAGAAAAAAAGGGGAGAAAAAAAGGGGAGAAAAAAAGAGGAGAAAAAAAGGGGAGAAAAAAAGAGGAGAAAAAAAGGGGAGAAAAAAAGGGGAGAAAAAAAGGGGAGAAAAAAAGGGGAGAAAAAAAGGGGAGAAAAAAAGGGAAGAAAAAAAGGGGAGAAAAAAAGGGAAGAAAAAAAAAAAAAAAAAAAAGAACAGAAAAAAAAAAGAAAAAATAAGAAAAGACGAGAAAAAAAAAAGAAGACATTTTTGTGTAGTTAGTATCAAATTGAGTAAAAAAAATATTTATATGTGTTGTAAGACGTGGGTAGAAGTAAATATTAGTTGATAATGGTACAAACTTTGGGGAAAAAATGTGTATACACTTATATATATATATATATATATATATATATATATATGATGTTTTTTTTTTTTTAAAAAGATTCTAAAACAGTCTTCACGTACTCTTTTTTTTTGTCATGACTTAACGAAGATAAATATTTTGTATTAATAAACCCAACATTATAACCAAACAATTTCAAATGGTGCGAAATTATTTTTGAATCGCCTAATGTTCTACATATATCATTTCTTGTTGTATCTTCAGTTAACATAAGTACTTGTCTTTTATTTTTAATATATATATCTAATATATAAGGTCCATATATATCTACTAAAACATCATGTGTTATTTGTAACTCATTTAATACGTCAGATAAAAATGTAATAATTCCACGAAAAGAATATAAATTTTCTTTTCTTTTTAAATAAAAAATTTTTAAACTTTCTAAGACACAGATTTTGGGTAAGTCAAAATTTAACCATTTAAATTGTATCATATGTGATAACCATAATATACAAATTTGATATTTTTTTTTTTCCCAAAAAGTATTTTTTGCTATTTTTCTCCATATAAAAGAGAAAAAATATGTATTAACATGATATAAATTAGATAATACTAATGCATAGGATATATTAATGGATGTTTCCTCACATATTTCGTCAATATAATCTTCTAAATAATTAACTATAGATATAATACAATTATCTATAACTTTGTTTGTAAAATTAAAATATGATAAAGATTCCATTAAAATGGAAATATCTTTTAGGGTTAATACTGCCTTTGTTCTGTTAATATATAAATTGGTAAAATAAGTAGTAAATTTTTGTGCACTTAAAATAAGACAATTTGGAAAAAATAAATTCATTTTTTTAAATGATCTTAATATTATAAATATATTTTCATAAGTAAATTTTTCAAAATTGTTTTCTAAAATTTTAGACATATGAAAAAAAAGTCGATCATGTTCTAAATGATAAATTTTATGTTTAGAAAAAGCATCAGCTATTATACTCAAATTAAAAGGACTTAAATATTGACTATAATAATAAACAATTTTTTCAGCCATTTTAAAATACAAAGGATTATATGAATAAACATTTTTATATATTTCTATACTTTTAAGAAATAGGTCTAAATCTAAAAATATAGGACAACAGTAGTTGTATTTTGTTAAATAGTTTGTGTTGGTATTGATATTTGCAATGCTACTTTCTATTGTGTTTGTTTCTACTTTTACTATGTTATAACTTTTATCTTCTCCCTTACATTGTTCAACCTCATTTAAATCATAATTTTTATTATAATATTGATCAGGGATAGTGATATTTGCATTTGTCGTATTTTTATCACTTATACTAGCCATATTATTTGTATTTTGGAATTTATCAATAATATTATTCGAATATTTATGATTTTTTATATTAAAAAAAGTTAACAATTGATGAAAAGGTATAGGAAAATTAATATTATATTTATAATTCATATAAGTATAATTATTTAATTGTTCATAGTGGTATTCTTGTATATTTTTTTTGTTCATACAAATTATATTATTTAATAAAATCGAATCGATTAATTTATTATATATATCTAAATTATAATATCCAGCCCATATATATGTATTAAAACATTGTAATAATAAATGTATTGTCGAATTTATATGAGAGGTAAATAAAGTATTAGATTCTAACTGTTGTTTAATATATATATCAAATTTTTTTAAAGGATTTATAAATGCATTAAATAAAATAAAATGTTTAAAGTTTAATTCTTTAAGTGATATTAAAATATAACATATAGATATAACATCAAAATGTTTTCTATTTTTATAAATATCATCCATAAGTAAATTAAATCTTTCATCTAATACAATTATTTCTTCTACATTTCGATTAATTTGGTATTTATTTTCGCTTTCTAATAGCTTTTTATCGTTTAATATATTAAATATATGTTCATATTTTCCCATCAGTTTTTTTTCGATTATATCAAGACCTGTTTCGTACATATTATAATTTGTAACTTTGTTTTGATTGGCATGATTAACTGAAAGAGTTATATTACTTTCATTTTTTTTATGTCCCATTTGATTTGATTCGTTAGGATATATATCGTTTAAAACACATTCTTTGTCCAATTTGTTTTGTTCTGCCTTTATGTATTTAGAAATGGATATAAATAAATCGTTCGTTGCTGAGTCATGTGTTAATCCATGTGTTAATCCTTGTGCTCCACTTCCTTCCTTCATTTTTTTTTCTTTATTTTGTTTGTGTTCATTAACAAAACCAGCTAACATACGTATTGCTGTTATTAAATTTTGTAAAAACAAAGCCCCCCTATGTGTTACTAAAGCAGATAAAACATCTTCATGCGTTTGACATTTTAACAGATGTTTATCCATTTCTAAGCAAATGTCATTTATATATATCATAGAATTTGTTTCCTCAATAATTTTTTCAAGTAAGTTAATATTATTGTTTTTGTAAGACTTCGTGTTTTCAGTTGCGTGGACATTTGTATAATCAGTATTTTGGATATTCACCACAGTATCTGTAACGGTATCTGTAATAGTATTAGTGACAGTATTTGTGACAGTATTTGTGACAGTATCTGTGACAGTATTTGTGACAGTATCTGTGACAGTATTTGTTACAGTATCTGTGACAGTATTTGTTACAGTATCTGTGATAGTATCTGTGACAGTATTAGTGACAGTATTTGTGACAGTATCTGTAATAGTATTAGTGACAGTATTTGTGACAGTATTTGTGACAGTATTTGTGACAGTATCTGTGATAGTATCTATGTGGGATAGTTTTCCCGAATTTTTTATTTCATTTACACATAAGTCATCTTTGTGCATATTAAAACCCTTTTTCAATTCCACGTCGTGATTAATTGTATATCTATTTTTTTTATTCGAATAAATGTGTTTGTTATTAGATCTTATAAATCTTTTGCTCCTAGTTACAAGATGTGGACAAACATTGTTATAATACTTTGGGGATGATGTTAATACGTTCGTGTGATAAAATAAACTATTATTATCGCTTTTTTTTTTAATCATAGAATGGCTACTCCATTTGTGTCTATGTTTATACAAAACAAATGTTTTTAGTTGCCTACGTTCAACTAAGAAACAACACAATTTATTAAACATTTATATAAGAATATTTTTTTTTTTTTTTAAAAAACTAAAATAAAACAAAATGTCAAAAAAAAAAAAAAAAAAAAAAAAAAACAATAAATAAAGTGGATATAAACTACCGTAGTTTATGTGGTTCAGTTGTGAACACAACATTTTTTTGTTTTTTATTTTTTGTTTTTTATTTTTATTTTATTATTTTTATTTTTTTATTTTTATTTTTTTATTTTTATTTTTTTATTTTTTTTTTACTCTTTCTTGTGCATTTTACTTTTCATTTTAGTTTTACATAAAATATGGTTAAACACGTGAACATAGCAGTAGTCATTGTTTAAAATAGCTTGTAATGCTTTATATGTTAAAAATGTAGGATTCTGAACAGGTGTTTTTCAAATTATCAAAAAAATGAAGGTACTTTTTTTTTTTTTTTTTTTTGTTACCTTATATGTATACATTTTACAGATGCAATTTTTTAGTATGTTAACATAGTAATAAGAAAAGAGGATTTTAAAGGGTTGCTTAATTATGGTAACACGGTTTATTATTTTAATACCAAAAAAAAAAAAAAAAAAAAAAAAAAAAAATATATATATATATATATATTTTTTTTTATTTGTTCTTTATTTTATTTTGTCATACAATTATAATTTAACCAACTGGTTAAGTAAAGGAGAACTATAAATTTTCGTTTTCACATGTATATATTATTAAACATTAAGCTAGCACAATTTATGTCATATCTGATATAAATGCAAGTACATTCTTCTCCACATCTTACTGTCATCTTATTTTTTTCTTTTTATTATGATAATGCCATTATGCGCGTATTGAAATAGCAAATGAATAACCTGTGTTGACAAAAAATAAAATAAAAAAAAAAAAAAAAAAAAGCGCATACATACGTACATATAAATATATATATATAACATATACATGTAATATGTTAATGCTTTGTCATCTCCCCCCCTTCCCCCTCATTTACATATACCCTTTTTTTTTTTCTTTTTTTTTTTTTTTCAAATAAATTATGAAAAATGCGTGTGGTTTTTTAAAAAAATCAAAATGGAGCTATAGAAGATTTATTAGTTCCTCTTCCTTAAGAAACCATAGTAGTTTGAGAGATGTAGACGATGAGAGTTTTCATTTATTATTACAATATCAAAATAAAAATTGTATTAATTTATCAGTATGTAACAATATACTTCCTAAATATATAAGAGAATATTTAACTTATGATTTAAACAAAAATATTTTTATTAATGTAAAATGTTGGAACATGGTGAAAGATAGAGCACTAAAAAGTTTTAACTTAGAAAAGAAATATTGGGGATGTACATTTAATTGCCAAAATTATGAAGAGAATATGATGGATATAGAAAATTATTACTTTCTTTTTAAAATTTTAAAAAATTTAGTAAATTATAAAAGCAAAATAATTATAATTAGTTATTCGTTAACAAAAAATGTGGTAGAAAATGAAAAAAATGAAGGGTACGGATCAAACGAACAAAACAAGTCGAATGTGAATAAAACCATATTAGATGATTATTATAATGTATTATACATACAAAATAATAAAGAAATAAATTATTTTGAAATAAAAAAAAAATACGAAGAACTAAAACCTGATGTTTTATATATTGACGAAACACATAATCCTTTTCATTTTGAATATGAACAGCTTAAAAATTTTAGAAATATAAATAAGTGTATTGTTATAACTAATATAAGTAATAAAGGAAATATTATATCTCAGAATTTAATTCCTTCTCCATTTGCTGTATCAGACATTGTATTTTCTTATTATAATGAAAATATGCGAGCATATAATTGTTACATAATATTTTATAAAACAGGATTTAAATGCATTGATGGAAAAGGGCAATTAATTTCTTATGAATATGAACAGAAATTGGAAAATACGTTACTCCAAAATAATACAATACATAATAATAATAATAATAATACAATACATAATAATAATAATACAATACATAATAATAATAATAATACAATACATAATAATAATACAATACATAATAATAAT
>CABPSV020000396.1:0-17311 GCA_902459845.2 Hepatocystis sp. ex Piliocolobus tephrosceles
CAATGGTGCTTTAACCATAGTGTTAAAAGCATGTATGTATGTATATATATGTATATAATATTTTTATGGTAATTATAATTTTTTCTTATTGTCATCCAGTATAATAATCATATATAAAAGGCTATTTTTCTAACGCAGTTTGAAAGAAATAATAAATAGCCAAAAAATAAACAAAAATTTATACCATGTATATATAAACATATATTATACATATATATTATACATATATACTATACATATATATATATATATTTAGTTTGAACATGCTTACTCGTATATATAATTATTAACATATATAGCTCTTTAGTTTATACCTTTGTAAACAGAAATAAAAAATAAAATTTAAAAAAATTTAAAATAAGAAAACAAAAAAAAATTAATATCTATTTAAAATTTTTTTTTTAATTTTTATATCCACTGGAATAGTATAGAAATATTTTTTTTTTATATCAAAATAAACTTTTTTATAAGAAAAAAAAAAAAAAAAAAAAAAAAATAATTGTGCGAAAAAAATATGCAATTTATTGATTATGAATATATAAATAACAGCAGTAGTGTTAACAATAGGAATAATAGTAATAATAATAATAATAATAATAATAATAATAACAATGAAAACAATACAAGCAATTTAGACCTTAGTTATAAAAGGGATGACTATGACAAGAATAGTAAAAAAAAATACTATTATTACTATGACCATGCTAAACATAAAAACAAAAAAAAAGAAAACTACAACAATAATGGTATAAATAGATATATAAATAATGAAATATATAATAGATATAAATCATCATTTGGTAATGTTTATGATTATAAAAATGAAGAATATAAAAAGTATCAAAGAGATAACAACGGTTGTAGGAAAATGTTAGACTTATATACTTATACAGGTGAACACAATAGTGGTCATGCTTATAACTATGATGTAGAATTGAAGGTAAAAGAAGGACCTATGAAAAATACAAACAAGTATATTGTTAATAATAATAATAATTTTAAAAAATATGATGTAGAAGTAAAAAGGAAACAGTATTCGTATCCTTATGTATGTAATGCATCAAACAGAAATTATAACAGTTGTACTAACCGTACCAGCCAAAATAATAAAATAAATGTATCATGTTTTTGTAAAAAAAAAGAAAAAAAAAGGAAGTTAATGAACGAATTTATAGAGGTTCACAACATGAATAGTTATGATATAGATAATTATAAACATAAAGTTTCAATTAATAATAACGAACTAGACGATCAAGAGTTTTACAATAATATATTATATCACGAAACGCTAAAAAAAAATAATGTACTTAACAATGTAGTGACTAAAAACATACAGTCCACTGATATATGTCCCAACTTGGACCATATCAATTGCAATAAAAACAGTTCATATAATATGGACAAAAACATTTGTGTTAACTCCCCTTTTTTTTTATATGTAAAAAAAAAAAAAAATTCAGATGACAATACGATTGATATTACACGTGATAACATAAACAAATTAAGACATACCGATACATTTACTCCTAATATTAACGAAAATACAAATTACATTAATGTAAAAAATTTAAAAAAACAAAACATTAACTGTGAAAAATGTATAAGTAAGTCAAAACAACTTTTAATGTCACAATTAGGATCCTTTAACAAATATAGGCCCGATGAAAATAGCAATATCAACTGTAGTTATAGCAATAGAAAAAATAACAATTATAATTACATCAATCACAGTGGACCTAATAAATGTTGCTTCCATAATTGTAAAGAATTAAACCTTGTGAGTGATAAAATAAATAACAATAATAATATTTTTACTAGCTGTGAAAATATAATTTTGTCAAAAACAACAACAAAAAAAAAAAACAAATGCAACAAAAAAAAATTAAATAAAAAAAACAATATAAACTATTTTTTAAAAATATACAAAAATATTAATTCTAGTAAATTTTTGTTAATTAATGATATAAAATACTATATACATTTTCAAAAACAATTAAAATATATAAAAAACATTTCTAAAAACCGATATATTATTTTTTTTCAAAATATTAACAAAAAAAAAATTGTAGTAAACTTTACATATGCGAATGACTGGAATAGTAACAGCAATTACGACATTAAGTGTGTTCGCCAATTATGCAGAAGTAACAATGAACGTTACAACAATTTGAAAAATTTTATTTTACCAATTTATTTTACAAAATTAAAAAAAAAAAAAAAAAAAAAAAAAAAAAAAAAAAAAAAAAAAAAAAAAAAAAAAAAAAAAAAAATGGAAACGGAAAAAAAAATAATAAAAAAAGAGAAAGCTAAAAAAAAGAAAAGAAAAAAAAAAATGAATATGCAAACCATGCAAAATAAACACAATACGATGACCACGCAAGTTATGCAAAACAACTTATGCGCCAATTCTCAAGTAAATAATTTATATAAAAATAATTACTTTTTTAAAAATAATAACAACACAAATGTAGATTTAAATTTGCATAAAAATGAATTGTGTTATAATAATTGTTTATCATTAAATTATAATATAAATAAAAAAAAAAACATACCTTCCAATTTTTATCAAAATGACGAAGATAGTTTTATGGATAAACACAACTGTTGTATATCTGCAAACTATATAAACGAAAATTATAGTAACAACATAGATTGTTGTGAAAATAATAATATAGTAAGTGGATATATGGGAAATGGACATATGGGAAATGGACATATGGGGAATGGATATATGGGGAATGGATATATGGAAAATGGATATATTGGAAATGGACAAAATAATTATTATTTAAATTGCTGTTTGGGATGTGTTAATTACTTACAAAATGGGTTAAGGAAAATAGAAGACAACATACCAAGTATATATAATAAACCAAACAACCCAAACACCCATCACAAGTTTACTACGCAACAGAATATATCTATCGATATGATTAACAGTAATAACGAGAACTATAATATAGATGAACATGGAGAAAATAATGAAGAAAACAAATATTACGAACATAGAGAGGACGAAAGGAGGGAGGAAAATAATAGAAAAGACGAAAGGAGAGAAGACGAAAGGAGAAATAACGAAAGTAGAGATAACGAAAATGGAGAGGACGAAAGTAGAGATAACGAAAATGGAGAGGACGAAAATGGAGAGGACGAAAGTGGAGAGGACGAAAATGGAGAGGACGAAAATGGAGAGGACGAAAATGGAGAGGACGAAAATGGAGAAGACGAAAAAGAAGAATCAAGCACAAATTTAATAAACGATGAAAAGAAAAAGCTACTGAACTGTTATTATTACGATGTTTTAAAATGTCATAAAGAATATACTATGTGTGGTCACAATGACAACAAAAGTTTTTATTTTTGTGAATTCTGTGAACAGAATATTTTTAATTTGAATAATATTTTAAGTCCTCAAGAAGCCAAAGAATGTTTTTATACTTGTACATATTTTTGCGGTAAAAGTTATCATAAAAATTGTGTTAGTTATATTATAAAAGAAAATAAATATATTTGTTTTTTTTGTATATACGACATTAATTTTTGTGCCATATGTAAAGACATTGCACTAACGGATACACTACTAACATGTTATTACCCATTATGTAATATTTATGTTCATGCAGAGTGTATTGAAGATAGTTATATGTCAAGTTTATGTTTAAAAATGTATGGTAATGAGTATTATGATGATCTTATACATGAGCAACATCAGAAACAACGACAAAAAAAAAAGAAGAAAAAAAAAAAAAAAAAAAAAAAAATCGTTAGTGATACACAAATTATAAAATGTATACAAAAATGTTTAAAAACTATTAGAAAAAATAAACGAAATAAACAAAAACAGGAGAAAAAAAGAATAAAATTTATGAATAAAAACAAAATAATAAATAATTTGTATTATGATAAAGGTTATTATGATAAAGGTTATTATGATAAAGGTTATTATGATAAAGGTTATTATGGTACTGGTTATTATGGTACAAGTTATTATGGTACAGGTTATTATGGTACTAGTTATTATGAAACTAAAAAACCAATGGAGTACAGAATGGATAATATATTAAGTAACATTGACTATAGTAGTTGTAGCGAAAGTAAAAATTATGTCAAAAAAAATCGAGTGTTGAAGAAATATATTTGTCCATTACATGCATGTTACGAATGTAAACGTTTGTATATACATATTTTAGATGAAAAAAAACAAACATTTGATAATGTAAACAAGATAGACAATAATTTATATCGATGTATAAAATGCTTAAAATGTGTCCATTATTATTGTATGCACGATTATTATTTTGTTGTATCTTATAAATCAAGACTTATGTTTTGTTTAAATCACATACCTTACTACAAAAAACAGCATATGAAATTATTGAATGTTTCTCAGAGAATAAGTTCAAATGTTGTTGATAGTGTTTGTAAATCCATAACTAATAATGAATATAACATATATGAAAAAAATGGGACTGATTGTTTTGATAGTGATATGAGTAGTTATAGTAAAGCTACGATTAGAAAAAGTATAAACGAAAAAAATGTTACTTATAAGGACAACTATAATCAATGTAACAACCACACGAGAAACACTTTATGTAACATTCCCAAAATTAATAACAATATAGATTCTATCAAAAATGATATGTATATGACTTCTCAATCAGAAACTTTTTATAATAAAACAAAAAGTCACTTAATGAAAAAATTTTGTTTAGCATATGACAAAAAAACAAGAGTAACAAATTCGGTTGATTTAAAAAATAAAAAAGAAATTAAAATAATGAATAAAAATAAACCATATAATTTACATGATATTAGTACCAGTCATACCAACATACTAGAAAATCAAAACAAAATATATGAGAACAACCTATGTAATGATAACAACCCATGTAATGATAACAACCCATGTAATGATAACAACCCATGTAATGATAACATTAAAGGAGAAAATATAATGAACGACATGAGCGATATTAATTACATGGTTGACATAGATAACATGAACAAACGCCCATATGAATATATAGATGATTTCCATAGCGATATTGAGAAGTGTTCATCATCCCCTACAAACAGACTTTGTGACTGTTGGATGAATTCAAATGAATACATTAACAACCATGATACTAGTAGGAACTATAATGAACACAATGAAAATAATGAACACAATGAAAATAATGGATATAATGAAAATAATGAATATAATGAAAATAATGAATATAATGAAAATAGGTGTAAGAGTTATAACAATTTTATAACTTCTGTTGGAAAAACAGAAAATATTTGCAAAACATATATGAACGATAATATTTATATCGATAGTTATACACTGAATAATTTAAATGGTGAATATTTAAATTATAAAAAAATAACAAACATAAAAAGCGATAATGGCACAAATAGTGATAAAGACACAAATAACAATAAAGACACAAATAGCGATAATGACACAAATAGAGATAATGACACAAATAGCGATAATGACACAAATAGCGATAATGACACAAATAGCGATAATGACACAAATAGCGATAATGACACAAATAGCGATAATAACAATAATAAGTACATAACAAAAATAATAAAAATGTTAATAAAAAAATCATATGCCTATTCTGTTGAAAATAAGAGTACACATGATTTAAATGTACAAAAGAAACCTCCAAGTATTAATAATTTGGATAAAACTCTAAAAAAAAAAAAAAAAAAATTATAAATAAAAAAAAAAAAAAAAAAAAAAAAAAGAATTAAAAAAAAAAATAGCCAATATACAAAAATATTTATTATCTATAAATGAAATAAATCTTGATAACATAAACGAAGAATGTAGTGACTATGTACAAATTCTATATAACATGAAAAAAGAGTTTCTTAAATATTTATCTTTTTTTTTCAATAGTATAGACAAAAATAAAACTAAAACAAGTACTATGTATGTTGATTCTGTTTTGAATGGTGTAGAATCTGACGAAGGAAACTGGGAATTTCAAAATAGATTGTATGAAATTGCAAATGGTTATATAAAAAAAGATTTAGTAGAATGCGACATGACACAAGAAGATAGTATAGCATCCACTTATGTAGTGGAAGAAAATGAAAAGTTAAACGAACAAAAAGAACAAAAAGAACAAAAAGAACAAAAAGAACAAATTGACACAAACATTACAGATAAAAATAAAACAAATATAATATTAAATGATATAAAAAATAACAATTGTGATGAATTAAAAAATTTTAATAATAATGAAGAAAATAAAGGATTAAATAATGAACAGGATAAAAACCATAGTTACACTAAACACGAGTATAAAAATAAATTTTTAGAAAATAAATCACATATGTGTACATATGGTAATAACAGTGATATGTATGAAGGAAATGAACTTAAAATAAATAAGAATACTTTAAATGAATACAATTCGATAATAAATAAAAGTAAGAGTAATGGTAGCAATAACTGTTGTAATAGCAACAACAACGATTGTGAAAGGAACAGCAACAATTGTGACAGGAACAACAACGATTATGAAAGACACGACAATAATAATGGTAAGCAAAACAATAATAAGAATAATGATAATAATAATAATAATAATAATAACCCACCTGTTAGAAGGTACAGAAGTAGAAAACCCAAAGTAATTATTATGAACAAAGATAACACAGAAATAGCAAATTTCTTTTTGTTAATTAAAAACAAACATAAAGTAGATGTAACAGCATTAAAAAAATTTACCAGTTACATAGATTTTAAATATATTGCCAAAAATTATTATTTAAATAATGAATATAAAGAAATGTTATCTTATAAAACACTTGATTCTAAATGTCATTGTAAAACCATGTGTGCCCCTTTTTCGTGTCATAACTATGCTAATAAAATACAATGTACAAAGAACTTATGCAATTTATATAGATCGATTCAAAATATAAGATGTTTCAACAAACCTTTTAAAAATTCGTACATAGCGGATCTAGAAGTAATGTTTGTTCCTTATATGTGATTTTTTTTTTTTTTTTTTTTTTTTTTTACGTATACATGTTTTTATCATATATATATATATGTATATATATATATATGTGTGTATATGTATGTTTTTTCATTGTTTGCTTTAACCCTTTTATAGGTAAGAAGATCATGGAAAAACAAATACGGAGTGTATTGTAACAAAAATATAAAATGTGGTGAACTTATCTGTGAATATGTTGGTGAAATATTAAATGAAAAAGATATAAAACCTAGGATAAAAATGTATGAACAAGAAAATAAGAATAATGTATATGATTTATATTTAGTTAAGATAAGCGAAAGGTTATATATTGATAATAATAAGAAAGGTAACATATCAAGGTTTATTAATATTTCTTATTCTTCAAATTGTGTTTTACAAAAATGGCTAGTTGATGATTATTTTAGAATAGGTATCTTTGCATCGCAGAACATATCAGCTGGTGACGAAATCCTATACAATAAAAAGTAAGATATTTATGTATGTGTAAATTCTGTATGTATGTATATATATGTTGCATATGTTACATATATATACAGTATTATATATCCATTTGTATATGTACAGTATTATATACCCTTTTTTACATACACAATTACGTGTGGTATTGTTCCCACTTTTTTTTTTTTTTTTTTTTTTTACAGCTACGACATAAGTATGTGTCATCCGTTAAACCGACCCAACTCATCCGAAAACATAAAAGATAAATTAGAAGTTATCGAAGAAGATGAGAGTATACCAGTAAGCGATATAGAGATAACAAATAATAATACTTTTAGTTTAGTTGATAATTTTAATAAATTACATAGTAAACTACAAGAATGGAATATACATATAAATAGTATAAATATTCAAAATTTATATAAATATAACAAGTTTAATACAATACAATTAAGACTAATTGAAACCTTTGCAACATGGATTTTATATGATTTGAATTTTAAAATGGATAAGTTTTTTTTTTCTTTTAAATCCAAACCAATAAATATATCAAGTGACTTTTGGAAAATATTAAGTTCGTCTTTTTCTGAAGGTGAAAAAAGTATTATTAATACTTTTAGTTTATTTTTACCTTCACTTATAAAAATGGGACAACTATATAGGATACAGCAGGTACATACATATATATACATATATATATATATATATATATTTTACAGCAATTTGTTTATATGCATTTATTTTACTCATTTATATATTCTGCATGAATGTTATTACATATGCGTACAAAACACACAAAAGGGACATTACTACTTATTATCATCACTATTGTAATTATTATTATTATTATTATTGTTATTGTTATTTTATTTTATTTTATTTTATTTATTTTATTTTATTTTTTTTTGTTACTTATTAACAGTATAGCTACATCGTACAAAATATTGTTGGATCTGAACATACGGTATGGAATTTAATTGACTCTGGATTTGCTGATGACGAAGTAAGCAATTAAAACAGCGTAAAATACGTAAAACATACAAAATAAACATTGCTATATTTTCACGGTTCAAACTATCAGCCATATATACATAAACTTAGATATGAATACCAGTTCATAGGCATTCAAACGTTAAGTATTTTTTTTTTTTTTTTTTTTTTTTTGTAGGTATGTAGAAAATGCAAAAAGTGTGGTAACCTAACAACTTGTGACAAATGTTTTAATAGTTATCATCAATTATGTGGAAATATGCGTGCGAAAAATCATAAGAATAACGAATATGTTTTATGTAAGTTTTGTCAAAAATCTGACCATAAACTACATTGGATTAAACAAACTTTTAGAAATAAAATTATACATGCAGCTGAAATTAGAAGTAAAACGTTTTACAAACAAAATCATTACATTACATCATTACTCAAAAAATCAGTAAAATATACAAAAAACCAATCAATAGAATCTATTATAGAACACAATTTAAAAGAGTCAAATAAAACTAAAACAAAATATAAAAATTTTCAATACAAGTATGTTAAAGATTGAAAAAAAAAAAAAAAAAAGTATATTTTATAAGCACATAAATGGGTATAAAAAAGCATATGTATATATATATATATATATATATATATATATAGGAGAGACAAAATACAAATTAGGAACTTTTTATGTTTTATTGTTTGCACATGTGCATATATATAATATGTATAATATATATATATATATATATATATATATATATAAAATAAAATTTATTACACAACATATACTATTTTTAAATATACTCCAAAAATATATAGTTTTTTTTTTTTTTTAAAACATTAGTCGAAAATAGGTTGATATATAATAGATTATTCCTGTGTATCGTACATTTTATGTATGTACGTACAAATAGGTGCTTGAATTGTGTGTCTATTTATTCTATCTTTTTATATAGCCATTTAACTTTAGTTTAGCTTAATTTGGCTTGGCTTATTTTATGATTTTAATTTTATTTTAATTTTAGTTTAATTTTAGTTTTATTTTAGTTTTATTTTAGTTTTATTTTAGTTTTATTTTAGTTTTATTTGTATAGTTTTATACGTTTATATTCTTACTTTTTATAACCCCAATGTTTAGTTTAGTTTTTTTTTTTTTTTTTTTTTTTTTTTTTTTTTTTTTTTTTTTTTTTTACGACCTTACATTTACATTTTTTTCTGCTTTATACGTATGCGTTTTTTTTTATTGCGCTAAGACAAGGAAAACATAACACTTCCATTAAACGAAAATAGAAGCAGCGCGGAAAAAATGACCAAAAAAAGGCCTTACATAATATATATATATATATATATATATGTGACATAAATTAATGAAAAAATAGCTTTACAATATTTGATACTTATTAAATCATATAATTTATAAATGTAACTCGAGAGATTTTTCTTTTTTTTCTTTTTTTTTTTTTCACGCTCACATTTTTTTTTCTTTGCAAATGTGTGTGTTGTAATGGACTATGAAAAGATGTCTCAGCGGAAGTGGAAATTTATATATCCACATATGTATATGTATATATATATATATATATAAGTGGAAAATTGAGAGGTAAAATAAATTTACAAATAGACGAAACATCTTACGAATGGAAAAGCTAAAAGGGAAAACAAAAATCATTAAACCGAATGCAAGTTACCAGCTTCGATAATATTTAGTAACTTATAATTTAGCTTATTTTTATGCTACTATATAAATTATTTTAAACTAAACTTTTATTTATTTTTGAATATTTATACTTCCAAATAATAAATATATTTGTAAATGCATACATAAGTATGTGCGTATATATGTAGTAATTTTTTTTTTTTTTTTTTTTTTTTTTTTTTTTTTTTTGTAAATAGCTCATGCGCCATGCTTCCAAATGAACATATGTGTGTTTGCTTCGTCGTGCTGTAAGTTTTATATACATACATACATACATATATACATATTTAAACTCATTTTATTCGTTTTTACATATACATATATATACATCTTGCAATACTTACATTTTTACTCACATATAATTTCGAAAGCGCAATTTGTTCACTGCAGTATACATATGTTGCATATGCATATTCATATATAAAACATTATTTTTATTTTATTTTTTTTAAATAAATAATTTTCTTATTTTTTTTTTTTTTTACAAATTATTAAATTAATATCTTGTATATTATAAACCTGCTGAATAAAAAAAAATATATATATATTACCATGACACAATAGGACATAATATACATATATATATATGTAAAATATGGTATACTGAAGTGGAGGGAGTGTATACTTTATATAGTTTTTAAATAAATTGCAAACTTCATAAACAAAACGAAACAGGACATTTTATTTTATTTTTTTTTTTAAACGAGCGCACAAACAATTTTTTTAAATATTAATTATTAAAGGTGCTTACATGTATATATATATATATATATATATATTTACATATTTGCATATTTACATATTTAGATATACACATACGTACGTATAGATATAAACTATAAACTTTTAAATATACGTCCATGTACGAACCTTTTTTACATTGTCTTTATGTATAAATATATTAAAAAAAAAAAAAAAAAAAATTCCGCATGAACTTAAGCTTGCTTGCACATCACGTATAAAATAAACACTCAAGTGTGAATATATACATAATACATATATACATACATACATACATACATACATATATATATATATATTTTTAATATACATTTTATTTTGGTCTTGTATTTTATTTTTTTTTTTTTTGAAACTTATTAAAAGAGTTACATACAATATATACAGGTTTGCATGTATTCGAATATATACATGTTTTTTTTATCTATGCAATATTATTATATACTAGCTAACATATGGCTATTTCTTCTCCCCTCTTAATTTTTTTTTTTTTTTTTTTTTTTTTTTTTTTTTTTTTTTTTTTTTTTTGCAAATTTTACTTTTTTTATTTCAAAGGGGTGGTAAAAAAATATTGTTAATTTTTATTAAATAAAAAGTTAAAGAATCGGTTAGTATCATATGATATCTTATTGTATTATTTACCACCACTTATTGCTCTATTTTTTTTTTTTTTTTTTTTTTTTACCGTAAAAACGTAATTTTATTTATTTATTTATTTTATTTTTTTTTACCGTAAGAAGATAATTCCATTTTTTTTTTTTTTTTTTGATTTATGGAAAGTAGGAAGATTTTTCGAAAGGGTAAAAGTATCGTTCATGGTCGTACTGGCCCACTAAGAGGAGATGCATTTAACGAAAATGATGAAAAAAAAAATGCATGGGACAATGAGAATTTGAATACTCTTCCTGCTAATAAGAATTATAACATACCAAAACCTAGTATGAATAATAATAATAATAATAATAATAGTAGTAGTAGTAGTATAAAAAATGAAGCAAATGATGAGGTACAAAAAAATAAAAATAATACAGATGTAAATACTGAAGAAGCAATAAATCCCCATTTTAATGCTACTACTGATGAACATACAAGTAATGATATTTTTGAACAATTGTTACAACGAGAATTAGCGAAGGGAGCTTATGGTGGAGGTGTTATTGAAAAAAATGCTAATAAATTGAAAGAAAATGTTGCAAATGTAAAAACTGTAAGTAGTAGTAACAATATGAACATAGATAATAATGAAAATAAAAACTTTAACCCAAATATGGGTAATGCTATTGATGGTGATGGAGAAGATTTAAGCAAAATAGATTTAATGACTCGAATAAACAGTTCTTTAGTTAGACATCGAATGCATGGATATAGTGAAGTTTTACTTTGTTTTGGTACAAGTGAGGATGAAAATGATGAAAATTTTGAAAACATTGATGAGAATAAAATAAATAAAGAAATAGATTTAGTTAATAGCGTATTTAAGGATGATGATATGATTTTAAAATATTTATCAGATAATAATACTATATGTCAAATAAAAGCAGCAGAAATGATTGATGAATACTTAAGTGCTCTTAAAAGAATTCATATTTATAATATAATAAATAATAATAGTAATATTAATAAAGAAGAAATAATGAATTCTTTTGTAAATGAAAATAGGAATAAATTATTTAATTTATTTAGTAAGATATATAGTGTATTATGTGAAAAGGTATTAACAAATAATAAATCATTTGATAGTGGTTTTAATATTGTAAGTAAAATAATAGAATTTTGTTCTAATGAAAAAACAACTGTAAATATTTTGACCTTACTCTCTGATCATTTAAATAATATATGGTTAAAAGCAAATAAATCAATATCTAATATAAAAGGAGTAAAAATAAAAGTAGTCTCTTCCATTATTTTATTATATTATAAATTAGTTGCTTCATTTGGGGTAAATATTATATGTGTTAGAACAATAAACAGATGTTGTTTAAAATTTAATGAAATGGTAGATAAAACAGTTAAAACTAATTTTTATTTATTATACATTGAAATATTTAAACAAATTAAAAATCCTGATTTTCAAAACAGTATACTAAACGAATTACATGTCCAACAAAAAAACCATATATTAAAAGAGTTACAAAAAGGAGAAAGTGGTACTAATGATACTGTCGGATCTTCTAAAAATACAAACATAAAACATAAGATGTATTTACTTAATCGATATAGTTCTGTTGATATGTATGGAAATGATAAAGATATTGATGGAAGTAATAATCGTAGTGGAAACTTTCAAATGAATACAAAACCATTACTTGATGAATCTGACGTATTTAAAGAAATATGTTCAAAAAATTGGGAAAAAAGAGTATTAGAAGGTGTGATTGATAAAACAGAAACTAGTAATAGTACTGGTACTAATTTAACAAATGAAAACTTGTTACCATGGAAAATAAAAGTAGAAGCTTTAAACTTGTTATATGATCGAATAAAAATAAAATATGCTATTAAAAAAACAAGTTATATTAGTACATTATTAAATATTATTTCTAAATTGTTAAAAAATGAGTCTGCATTACCGGTGGTAGTATCTACTATAAAATTATTACACATATTGATTGAAAAGTTTGAAAAAGAAATACATAGTACTGTTAAAACATTATCTTTCATTTTATGTTCAAAAATTAAAGATTCAAATAAACAAGTATGTAATGCATCTATGGAATGTTTAATAAAAGCTATTTCGATTTATAATATAGATACTTTTTTGGATGATTTGTCAAAAAATTTTAAAGATAAAAATAATAATACTAAAATAGTTACACTTGATTTGTTAATAAAAAGTTTTGAATATATAGATAAAAAAAATATATTAATTATTATAGATGTAACTAAACATTTATTAAATGATACAGTTGCAAATATTAAAAATACTGCTTATAAATTATATGCATTAATTATATCACACTATGGAGAAGGTATAAATTCTTCTTTTTTTAATTCATTACCTGCGAATAAAAAAAAAGCAATTTTGGCATTATGTACATCTACCTCTTCAGGTTATAACAATAATACAATCTTATCCAAAATGAATATTGATGAAAGTAATTCTACCACAACTACTACTACTACTACAACAGGGATGAAAAAAACAAAAGATACGTTGAATAAAGATGCAAAACCAAATATTTCATCATTATCTACTGATAAAAATATTCTCGATAAAAGTAACTCCAATGTAGAATATATTTTACCACCTGATATCGTATCAAAAATAAGTAATAATAATTATGTAAGTAAAATTGAAGCATTAGAATTGTTGACAGTATGGATAGAAGTAGAAATAAACCTGACTAATGTAAACTTAGAAAGTTTAATTTTGTTTATAAAAACTAACTGTTATGATTTTAAAGGAAAATATCCACAATTAAACAGTGCTATATATAACTTTTTTAACAATTTTATTGATTTGTTATACCAATTTAATATAAATAATTCGAATAATATATATTTTGTTAAAATTATGAATATATTGGTGAATTTATATTTGGATAAATGTACTGATAAAAAAGATGCTATACTTTGTATCAACTTCATACATAAAATTTTCATTTATTTTGATAATACTACAATGATAGAAATATTAATAAAAAATAATGATAATAATAAAAATGCTAAACGATGTGAAGAATGTATTAAAATATTACAACGTATTTTTGTTAATAAAAATAACAATTCTAATGTTAATATAAAAAATTTAATTTATTTTTTAAAAAAATTTGTTGATTCTAAAAATATAAATTTAAGAAATGCAACTATTCTTTTATTACAAATTTTGTGTAAAAATTTTGGTGATAAATATGTAATGTCTTATTTAGAAGGAATTGCTGAAAATATAAGACAAGTTATTAAATTAAAAGATGATGTAGAGAAATTTATTCAAAAACAAAAAGCAAATCCTTTATCTATATCTAAACTTCAGCCTAATACTAATTCAAAATACAATAACACTCCTAGTCGAAGTCATAGTACTGTTCCTAGTACTGTACAAACAAAAACAGTTGATATAAATATAAAAAAAAATAATAATATTATAACTTCGGTACGTGACCAAAATAAGTACAACATAGAAAACGAAATTAATAATAATAATAATAATAATAATAATAATAATAATAATAATAATAACAATAATAATAAATGTAACAATATAAATAACATGGTTGATAGTACATATGGTAAAGTTAGTACACAATTGGGAAAAGGTAATAATAATAGTGTTAATAGTAGTGGTGGTTATAGTAGTAGAAGTAGTAGCAATAATAACAATAATAGAAATAAAGAAATAGTATATGATGACAATGATGGAGATAAACGAAATAACACATTCGAAGGAGATTATAAAAATACAAATTTTAATTATAATTTAAAAGGAAAAATAATGAGTGATGATAAAAAAAATGTAAAAGAAATTACAAAAATGAATAAAAAATATAAGGACGAAAGTGAAGATGGAAGTGGAAATGAAGAAGAAGACGAAACAATGGTTAAGATTAGTCATTTTATTGAAGAACATATAAATAAAATTATAACAGCTAATAACAATAATACAATGCCATTTAACAAAGGAATAAATAATACAAATGAAATTAAAAATATTACAAATGCAATTTCAAATATAATCAATATAATTGAAAAAAAAGGAAAATATTATATAAGTCCAGATAATCTAGACATACTAATTAATAATAATATATTATTTATACTATATAATAGTAATAAAAATAAATGTGTTCAACTTGTATATATATTACTATTTTCTTTAAGAGAAAATACATATATATATGCAGATGTACTTTTCGAATTTATTATTAAATTAATTGAAGATTATGAAATACCAATCGAACAAATTGATAGATTATTAACATGTATGTGTAAAAATATAGGTATTTCAAAATATATAAATCATATAAAAAGTTTTATTATGAACGAAAAAATGAATACGATGAATAAAAATGATAAAGATATTGAGGATGGAATAGTAGCAACAAACAATAGAAACAGTTATAATAATAGTAAAGGAAAAAATAATAATAATGAAAATTTGAATTATAAAGATGGTAAGAATCATAAACAAACAGGAACTAACAAACGAAACAAAGTAGTAATAGTTTTAAATAATATCAATCCAAGTCATATATTACTACTGAACGAAAATGTGTTAAAAAAAAAAATACTTCCTTTTTATTTAGATTTATTTTTAGACGAGAATGAAGAAATAAGAGTAAAATCAAGTCTCGTTTTGGATAATATATACTTAAAAATAGGAAGTGATTTATTTTTTACTTTATTTGAAAAATTATCTGTACATAAAAAAGAATGTTTACTTGATATTTTTAATCAAATGAAAACAAATAAAAATTTTTCTTTTTATAAAATTGTATCACACAATAATACACAACTCAAACGATTATCAAACAATAACGAAATTGTAGATAGTGGCGAAAATAACACAACGCAACAGATGAATATAACATCTACCATACCTACTACATCTTCATCTTACATTACAAAAAATACCAAACGATTAAGTTCTTATAGCAAAGCTAAAACATTAAAAATTGAATTCCCTGTACAATACAAAATAAAACCAGATAAATTGAAATGGGATAAAAATATAGACCAAGTACATTTAACCTACTTAATGAACGAGTTCAAATCGTTTAGTAGCACAGAATTAGTTCAATACATGTTTAGTGATAACATCAACTTAATTAACAAGTAAGTTTTTTTTTTATGCTTACACATGTAATTGTAATTGTTTTTGTAGTACTATTTGTGCTAATACATTAAAAAAAAAAAAAAAAAAAAAAAAAAAAAAAAAAAAAAAAAAAAAAAATGTTAAGTATTATTTTTGGTTGCACGTTCGTTTGTATATCTGCTTATTCATTTCATTTGCTTCCATCACATATTTTTACCATTATTTTTACCATTATTATTACCATTATTTTTACCATTATTTTAGGAGTATTGTTTTTTTTAAAGAATACATAAGCAATAGCTCTAATCACCCGACTTTGTTCTCTAAAAGTGGATTCCTCGATTTATTACTAAAATGGATCTTTTACATTTTAAGTGAAAATCAAAATAGTGAGCTTTTGTGTGTTTCCCTTAATTTTATTAAAGTTATTTTAAAGACGATAGAAGATAATTATGTTTTTTTAAGCGACCGAGAATTACTCACTCTGTTTAATTTTGTTTTTTCAAAAATCAATGAACCCGATGCCTCTTCAAAGACTGAAAGTAAACAAAACTGCTCTGTGATCACACATTATCATGATCATAATCATCTGTTCATTTATTTTTACATTTGTCTGTTTATTTTTACATTTGTCTGTTTATTTTTACATTTGTCTGTTTATTTCTACATCTGTTCATTTATTTTTACATTTGT
>CABPSV020000397.1:3355-17245 GCA_902459845.2 Hepatocystis sp. ex Piliocolobus tephrosceles
TAGTGACAGTAGTGACAGTAGTGACAGTAGTGACAGTAGCGAAAAATCCTTTTTAAACGGTGAAATCCTTAGCGAAGAAGAAATTAACGAACATATGAAGTTTCAACAGTGGAGTGATAAACTGGTATGGTCAGACAAAGACTCGTTTTTCTACGACAAAAATAATAAATGTTTAAATACAAAGGAATACGAAAAGATTAATCAAATAAATGAAAAGTTTTATAAAAATAAATATATATTAGATGATTGTTCCGTACAGTTAATACCCTTTGAATATGTAAAAGAAAAAAAAGAAAAATGTCAATCCGTAACAAGAATTATAAATTCAAATAAAAAATTAAGTTATGACATGTACATAAATAAAAATCAAGGTATGTTACAACCTGAAGTTATTAGAAAAAACGAGAAAAGTAATGATAATAGTATAGATAATAGCATAGATAATAGCACTAATCCTAACCAACAGAATATAACAATTTCTACTATAATGGATGAAGCAGAAGTTGAAAAGTTAAAGTCAACAAGTGACATAAATTTATTAAAAAGAATTAATTTTATATTCCCAGTTGAATCTTTATATACTAGTATTTACATTGGTAAAGAAGCTTTTAATGATTTTTTAGAAAAAGGATTAAATACTATAAAATCTGTTTTAAATAAAAATTTATTATTTTATTATGAACATAACATAAAAAAAGATGAAACAGAAGATAAAATTTTACTTATGTTTATCCTAAAATATATAAAAAAGTATTTTTTACATATTATATATAAAACATATAAAAATAAAATATTGAACGAGATGGAAATTGAACAAGGTATTAATGTACAATTAAGTGATGAAAATAAAAAAGTGTTACATGGTGAAATATTTGCAGAATATGAATATGAATATGAAAACATAATTAATATATTAATTCATTTTATTAAAAAAATAGAAAATATGTTTAAAATAAATGAAAATGATTTATTAGAATATTTAAAAAAAAAAAAACCAATAATAAATTATACTACACCTTATTCATTTAATAGTAATAAAGAAATAGAAACACATATAAAAAATATATGGACTTTTTTTAATTTTCAAATTTTTCAAAATAAATTACCATCTTTTGACATTTTAAATTTCTTTTGGATTAACAGTAAAACAGAAAATTTATTACATATACCTGATATAAAAACATATAACATTATTAATCAAAATTTTATTTCGTTGCCTAATATTTCATTTTTGTCAGCTTTAAAGACTTCACCTTTGTTATTAAATTATACTATACTTAAAGTAATGTATGACTATTATAAATTAATAAATGTAGATAAAATATTATTATTTAAACAAATTAAAGATTATGAATCTAATAAAAAATTAGATCTTATGCATCAAAATATTATTAAATTTGTTCATGGTATATCAGGTTTATTAGAAAATATAGATTTTTATTTTTATACACCTTATTTAGGAGATTTAAATTTATCAGATACTGAATCATTAGTTTTTTTTTCTTACTTAAGGGATGTTACTTCATCTAGTGATAAATTATTTTACAATTTAGAGTATGATAATGATACATTTTTGTATAATCACTATACTAACGAGCGGAGTAATGAGCGGAGTAATGAGCGGAGTAATGAGCGGAGTAATGAGCGGAGTAATGAGCGTGTACGTAGTGAAGGTAGTGAAGGTATGCGTAGTGAAAGTATGCGTGACGATACATTAGTAAACAGTGCAAAAACAAACTTACAAGATAACATACCACTTAACGCACATAATAGTGATGACCTAGTATTTTTACTTCTGAAATCAAAAGCAATTAACGATGTAAATCGAGCTATTGAACTAGCCACGAATGTATATAAAAAAAAAAACGTAAGTTTATATTGGGGAAACACATACGATGTTGCAGATTATGAAATAAGAAATGATCCATTAGTAAATAAAAGTGGGAATACTAAAAATGTATTTAACAAAAGTAACAATAAATTAGACAAATTCCGTATTCCGTTAAACGAATTCGGTGCATCTCTATTTTTATGTGACGTAAATAATTCAACTAAAATTTTAACTAGTAACATAGATAAGTTACAAAAATTAAAAGAACACGATTTATGTTATGTACATAATGCATTAACCTATACCTGTCTTAAATTTTTAAATGATAGTGGTAATGAAGAGGAAGATGTAGATGATTTATTAAAAAAATATGAAAAAAAAGAAAAAGTAGAAACAACAAATAATATTATGACATTACAGATAATGATTATTATTGGAGAAATGTTTAGAAGTATAAGAAAAATGAGAAAAAATGAAAAATATAATTTAAAAAAAATATTACAAACAAATGTTTTATCTGATATTTATAATGATGTTAGTATATATGATGAATATATGGATATGAACAATATTGATTCTATTTTTAAAAAAATAAAAATAAAATATCCTTTAAATAATAACATACTATTAAATAAAACAAATAGAGAAGAAATAGCTTCTTATTTTTTAAATTATTATATTAAATATTTATTTCATTTTGATTTTCCAAATAATGTTACTATTAAATTTGTTAAAAATATATCAGGTTTAACTTTTTATGATTATAATTTTGACTATATAAAAAATGATAATATTATATATATCAATGAAGATATAAACAATTCGTTACTGTTGTCTAGACTTATACTAGACGAGTGTTTAAATATATATGAACAATATACTACATATGTACATAAATATGGTGGGAATACAGATAACAATACTATAAAAGAATCTAAAAGGAAAGCTAAAGAAATTGTAAAAAACGATCAGGTTTATGATGAAAGTTTAAACGAGTTAAATCAGGAAAGTAAAGACGTAATGGATAATAATACTGTTGAACATATGGACAATTATTCAGAAGAAAATATAAATAGTAATTACGTAAGTTTAGGAAACGTGCGAGAAGTGGCAACTGTTGGTGGTGGTGGAAAAGTGGAAACTGTTGGGGGTGGCGAAGAAGTGGTGGATGACAACGTTACAGATGACAACGTTACAGATGACAACGTTACAGATGACGACGTTACAGATGACGACGTTACAGATGACAACGTTACAGATGACAACGTTACAGATGACGACGAAAATGTAGAAATCTTTAATTATCTCAAAATCAACCGAATTAAACAATTTATTCGTTTCATAATTGAGTATAACGATTGGCCTTTTTTTTTAGACGAATTAATAAACCTTGAAACGTATCTAAACGATGAAGAATTAACTTTTAGTAAAGAAAAAATAAAAAAAATGCCACATGATTACATTTATAATAACAATTTAAATAATTTTTATATACATTTAAAAAGTTTAAATATAAATAAAAAAAGAATTATGACTATATTGACAAATGCTATAAAAAGAGATGATTGTATGGAAATGTGGAAAGAAAAAAAAATACCAATAAAACATATAGCAGCATCTATATATACAAATAATTATATAAATATATATAAAACATTTCATAAAGGAATAAAAACTTTATTAAATTTAAACATGTCTGAAATCGATTTGTTAATAAATAAATGTAAATATGCTTGTGAAATAGTTTATTATAAAAGACTAACAGAAGTTATGTCATCTAGCAATAATTTTATTTTTACTATGTATAATGAAAACATCAGTTCAATTGAATATTACTTTGATAAATTAAAAGAAAAAATAACATTAATAAGTTTAGCTAAAACAGAAGATATGTTTGTAACATTGATGAAGTTAATATCGGATATATTTCCGAATAAAACGACAAACAATGACCAGGTTAAAAATGGGGAACTTACAAAACAGGGTAGTGTAACGGATGGGGAGAATAGGACGAACGGAACGAATAGGACGGACGGAACAAATAGGACGGACGGAACGAATAGGACGGACGGAACAAATAGGACGGACGGAACAAATAGGACGGACGGAACAAATAGGACGGACGGAACAAATAGGACGGACGGAACAAATAGGACAGACGGAAAGAGCGAGTCCGATGGGATAGGTGGAGAAAAAAAACTACATACCAAACCAGATTTAAAACAATCCGAAAAAAATAAAATACTCTTTTTGTATGATAGTGAAAAAAACAAATGTGGGTCAACCAATAAACTAAACAGAACTAATATAACATATAATTTATTTCATTTTTTTAATAAAGAATTTTTTAATAATAAATTAAGTAATATAAATATCGAGTTTGTAAAAAATGATAATATATTATCAACTCATATAAATTTTGTAAACACTTTTGAAGATTCCAAAATTTTGATTAATAATCGTATTTATTCTATTGATATTTTAGTTAATGTGTTACTAAAAGAAATGGCTGAAATTTATTATTTTTATAATGATAATAAAATAGAAAAAGAAAATAAATTGTTTTTAAAAAATGATTTTATTAGTGCTTATATTCCTATCGTTTTTAAATATTCAAAAAACTATTTAAAACAAGATGACACAGTTGATAAACCCAAGTTTGTGTTTGAGTTTGATGAACCTGAGGTATTTACCAAGTTTCAAAAAGTGGATGGTGTGGGAACGAAAGTGGATGGTATGGCAGCGGGTGGTGTGGCAACGAAAGCATGTGGTGTGGGAACGAAAGCGGGTGGTGTGGGAACGAAAACAGACGACGGAGTGACTACGCAGAAAGATGACATGGTGGCAACGAAAACAGACGATACTGGCGAAACCAAAAACAACGAACACCTATCCGAAAAAAAACGCTTCGAAACCGAAAAAGACAAATTTGATTTTGAAAATTTAATTAATAAAATAGCAGAATATGATCATGATGAAATGTTTAAAGAGATTATAGAATATAGAAAAATAAAATATAAAGATAATGCAGAAATAACAAAATGTTTGGAAGAGTATTTACTTACGTATGAAAGAATTAATGCGATGAAGTATGCACAACCAGACGAGATCAAAAAAAATAATAAGTCTAACCAGAGCAACACGGATAGTAATAGTATCACTATTGGTAAAAGTAGCACGAATGAAAATGTTTATAATACAAGCAGTGATGGCACAGACAATACTGACAGTGGTGGCACAGGCCATACCGCCCATAGTGGCACAGACAATATCACCGAGCTAACATTCGAACCAAATGACGTAAAAACGGCCTATTTAAATTATATGTATAAATATATAGAATATATGATTGAAAAAAAAGAGTTACCTATAAGTTTTAATTACGTGAATGACAACTGGATTAATTGTTTAACCGAATTAGAAAATCAGAAAATTGTATTCTATTCAACTAAACATACAAGCGGTCATTTATATAATTTATTAATTAATAGTAATGCATGTTCACCTAAAAGAGCTTTATATATTCTTGAACAAAGTTTACAAAAAAAAACAAAAAATGAAAAAACAGAAGAAGCATTACTACATGACCAATTATTAAACGAATCAATTATTTCTAGTAGTGAGCAAAAAGATTCTATTAAAAATTTCGATGATTTTGTTTTATGGTTAAGCAATAATAAAAAAAAAAAATATGAACGGTTAGAAGATTACAAATTCTCACATACACAGGATTATTCAACTAATAGTAGCAATGACAGTGGTAGTGGTAGTAGTATAAGTAGTGACATTAAAGAAGTTATTGATCAGTATAATGAAATATATGATAATAATAATAATTCTGGAGTTAAGAAAAATATCGACCCTAACAATGTTACTATAGACAATTTAAAAGATTTGGTGAAAAGACATAATATATCGAAAGAAGAAATACAAACGGCTATAAGTCAGTTGGATATGACTTCTGATTTTGACGTGGATTCTTTATATGAATAAGTTTTTTTTTGGGCCATTGTAGTTAACATTTACTGCGCAAGTGTTTACCATTTGTTGCGTGACTAATAGATTATTTTTTTTTTTTTTTTAATTTTATTTATTTTTATGCATAATTCTTAATTTTTATGTGTTTTACTTTTGTTGTGCAACAGTTAAAGATTTTCTTTGCCTGTTAAATCTTACTTTGTTTACTTTTACTTTGTTTATTTTGTTTACTTTGTTTATTTTGTTTACTTTGTTTATTTTGTTTACTTTGTTTATTTTGTTTACTTTGTTTATTTTGTTTACTTTGTTTATTTTGCTTAATTTTACTTGTTTACTTTGTTTACTTTGCTTAATTTTACTTGTTTACTTTGCTTAATTTTACTTGTTTACTTTGTTTACTTTGCTTATTTTTACTTGTTTACTTTGTTTTACCTCACTTTTAAAATAATTAATGAATATATATTTTTTTTTGTTTTCTAACTTGTTTTTTTGCGCAAATACTAGCAAAAAACTAGTAAAAAGTAAGAACAAAAAAAAAAAAAAAAAAAAAAAAAAAAAAAAAAAAAAAAAAAACGATAAGATAAAGTATAAAAATATAAACGATAAGATAAAGTATAAAAGAAAAGAAAACTTTAAACGCTTCAACTGCACATCGCAGCAATATTTATTTACCATTTCTTTTCTTTTTTTTTGTTATAATTGTAAAATCACTTTTGTACTATATTCTATGCAAAAAAAAAATTAGCCCCTTTTTAAAGTAGTAAATAGCGCCTATATAATTTTTATATTTATTTTTTTATGAGTTTTACATTTAAACTTAACAAGTAACGTATATATATATATGTATGTAACGTATATGTTTGTGTTAAGCAGCATGTTTTATATGTATAAAAAAACTTATATACATCATATATTTTGTACTTTTTTAAAAGAAAAAAAATATATATATATATATATATATATATATATATACCAATTTTTTATCTAGCCAAACTTCGAAACTTACAATAATCATTTAAAATAGTCCTACATGGGTATATAATCATAAAATTTTGTATAGCATGTTTTTTTTCTTTTTTTTTAAACATATTATTTTTAATGGAAGCTATTTTTAATGGAAGCTATTTTTAATAGAAGCTATTTTTAATGGAAGCTATTTTTAATAGAAGCTATTTTTAATAGAAGCTATTTTTAATAGAAGCTATTTTTAATAGAAGCTATTTTTAATAGAAGCTATTTTTTATGGAAGCTATTTTTATTGTAAGTTGTTTTTATTGTAAGTTGTTTTTATTGTAAGTTGTTTTTATTGTAAGTTATAGAAAAAAGAAACAAAACTGACAACTTTGAACGAACACTTGTTTATTTTAAAGTGGAAACACTTTTCTATATTTTGTGATTTTTTTTTTTTTTTTAGTACGCCTATAACGTTGATGGAGACAATTTGTAGCGGTAGTTATTAAACTACATTGTTTTGCTTCTAAAACAAAGCGAACTTAATACAAACGTGCTACATACATATATACATATATATATATATATATGTACATATACATTAGTACGATTATAATTATTCTCTCATTATGTCAGTACCACGATAAAAATAAATGCATAAGCAAACGCACAAATAAGAAAACGAACAATAAATTCAATAAGTTGGTGAATAAGCCACCCCAGTGAATTATCGAATTTATCAAAAATAATATATTAAAAGGGGTGTTTATACATACATACTTTTGGCACATATTTATACACCCAGAAAAGTAAAAAAAAAAAAAAAAAAAAAAAAAAAAAATGGGTACGAACGGCCAACTTAACTTGAAATTACTTATGAAACGTTTTTTAGATGAGGACAAAAAAGATATAAAATTAGATAAAAAAGATAATAAAGATATTATAGTTTTTGAAAAAGATAATTTTTATATTTATAGTGATATTTTTTGTGGAATAGAAAGTAGAAAAAATGAAAAATATACCGTTGGTGATATTTATTTATTTTTTTGTTTACCAAAAAATAATTATACATTTTCTTATATTCATTCTCTTGGTTATAAATATATAAGTATATTAGAAAGAAATAAAATTATAAAATTAATAGAAAATGCTAGTGATAATGATGATTTAAATATTAATTTTTTTATTTATGATCAAAAAAAAATAATAAATTTAGATGAATATGTACATGTAGAAGATGAACAAATACTCGAATCTGATTTTTTTAGTCATATAAATATTGACACAAATAGTGATAATGATTGTATAGAACAAAATAATATAAAAAACAATAACTATAAAAAAAGTAAAACTGAAAAAAATTCTTATGATTATAAAAATAGCTTGGATCTTATAAAAAAGAGTAACACATTTCAAGTGGATAGTAATGTACCTCATGGGGGAGAACAAAAAAATATCACTACCTCTACCACTGCTACTTTACCAAAAACAAATGGCATTATTTCTTTTGAAAATGCTAGGAACGTCTTTAATATAGACAAAATTTATGACTCTTTAATTTTTTATATTGAAAATAGGACTAATACATATAAAGATGTAAAAAATAGTAATAGCAAAAACTACAACAATAGAAAAAACCACAATAATAGCAAAAAGATAAGAATGGGAGAATATAATTTTGTTGAAGAAGATGTATGTTCACATGAATATGATGAATTAATTTTTTTAAATCGAAACGAAACATATGTAATGGAAAGTTGCAACAGCAAAAATGAACAAGATTGTGGTTTAATTCAAAAAGCAATTATTTTAAAAAAAGATATAAAACTTAATAATTGGAATTGGTTTGATGAATATTTTACACTTAACAATGGAAAAATGTCACATAAAAAATGTCAATCCATTAATAATAGTTACAGACGTAATTACAGTGGCAGCTTAAGTAGCAGCTCCAGTAGCGATAACTGTGGTACTAATATAAAAACAAAAAAATGTAACAAAAAATGTAACAAAAAATGTAACAAAAATAATAACATGAGTGATAGTTTAAAATATAATAATGACTTGTATCAAGAAGAAAAAATAATAAAAACTGAAGAAAAAACAAACACTGATAAATTAGTTACAGAAGATATGATAGAAAATAGTGAAAATATGATAATAAAACATTATTATAAAAATAATATTTTTAGAAATATTTTTTTACAGAATTTTTATTTTTATTCATTAGCAAAAAATACGTATTTAAGCAGTTCATCAAAAATTGATAATATATATTACATGCAGGTAAATTTTTTAATAAATAATTTTTATACAGAATATGTTGCGTTTTTTGAAAATATTGAACTCGACCAAAATAATGAACATACCTCTATCACTAATAGTTATAATGGTCATAATAGTTATAATGGTCATAATAGTTATAATGGTCATAATAGTTGTAGTGGTCATAATAGTTATAATGGTCATAATAGTTGTAGTGGTCATAATAGTTATAATGGTCATAATAGTTGTAGTGGTTATAATGGTTATAGTGGTTATAATGGTTATAGTGGTAATTATAAAAAAATAAAAAAGAGGCCCTTAGATCATTCTAACAATTTAAGTGATGATAGTTTTGTGGATGAAATTGAACAGAATATGTTTGATTTAGGCTTGGACACTGACCTAAAAATGGACAAAAGTATGGATCATAATCTGAACAATACAGATAAAAGTATGACCATGTTTTTGAAAAAAGAAAATAGTGATGAAAGCGTTGAGGAGCTTAACAAAAAGTACGACATACATAAATTTAGTAATATACTACATACTAATACAAATGACAATATAAATGGCAATACAAATGGCAATACAAATGACAATATAAATGACAATATAAATGGCAATACAAATGACAATATAAATGGCAATACAAATGACAATATAAATGGCAATACAAATGGCAATACAAATGGCAATACAAATGGCAATACAAATGACAATATAAATGACAATATAAATGGCAATACAAATGACAATATAAATGGCAATACAAATGGCAATACAAATAGCAATACAATTAAAGGAAACTTCTATAAAAATAACCCCAAATATACTACAAATAATAATACTTATAATTTATATTTTAAACAAAATCATTTAAATAATACATTCTCAATACATACTATACGTAATTTTAATTTCCATGATAAAATATTTTTTTTTTATATTTTATTAGACCAGTATTATTATGCATTATATAATAAAAAATATTATGAACAAAATAAATTAGTTATTAATTTTGTTCATAATTTTTTAAATGAATATGATATTTTAAAATCGGATGAGGAAACAAAATGTCATTACCTTACACAGGGTCATTCCATAAATGGAACAATGACAACAGGTGGAACAACGGCAACAGGTGGAACAACGACAACAGGTGGAACAATACCAAAACAGTTAACCGATCATAGTACCAATACGAACACTTACACTTCTCCAAAAGAGGTAATAAACGGCTCAACAAATGGCTCAACAAACGAACAAGCCACAAACGAACAAACCACAAACGAACAAACCACAAACGAACAAGCCACAAACGAACAAACCACAAACGAACAAACCACAAACAAAGCAATAATACAAAATAGAGATAATCTATACAACCCATTTCAAAACAATTATGTACATATAAAAAATAAGAAAATAAATAGTGAATATATAAAAAAAATAAAAAAAAATAATACAAACATTAAATATAATAGCGAACTTATAAACTTTACAATTTGTAAAGAACTTATTTTAGAGGATACTTATGATTTAGGAAAAAGTAAAAATGTGACTGATTATACAAAAATATATAACACATTTAAAGAACATTTATTTAATAAACATAGTATAAAAAATATATATATAAATGGCATTAAAAGAAATATTTTAGTTCATACAGGTCATGATGATGATGATCATGACGACTACAGATATGGTGATGAAGAGTATGGTCACAGTGGTGATCTTCTAACACGTCAAAAAAATAAACAATATTTGGGTACTACTACTAACAGTACTACTACTAACAATACTACTACTAACAATACTACTACTAACAATACTACTACTAACAATAGTAATGATATAAAAAAAAAATATGACGATAAAAATATTATGAACATTCATAACAATATCAAATCAATGACAGTTAAAAAAAGTTTAAAAATTATTGATGCAATACATGTAGTACATAAAAAAAGACCAATAATAATTTTTGAAAGTACAAACAATATAACTAATACTAGTAACATAATAAACATAAACAATATTAAATCTTTTTTTTTACATAATGATTTGAACATATCTGCAACAAATAACACGATTAATAAAATCGATACATTTAAAAATATGGATGTAACGAAAAATCCATACGAAACTGTTTCAATAATATATAAAATGTTTAATAAAAATATTAAATTTACTTTTATTGAGCATAATAATATAAAACAATTAGATGATGTTCAGTGGAAATGCGTTATTGCTGTTATAATCAATTCAAAAAAAACACTAGATTATATATTAAATATTTACCCTTATAAAGTACCAACCGCTCTAGATCAACCATTTAAAAAATTTTTTTTTATGTATAATGACATTTCAATCCCCACTGAAATATTAACAAGTGTTAATGTCGAATTAATAAGATTAAGTCGTACCAGCAGAAACAAAGATTATTTACATGTTAACCATTTTTGGCGTTCTATTGAAAATTTTATTTTACAAAGAAGAAATGACAGTTTTTACGTAAAAAAAGACGCAATGGAATAAGCAAATGTGTGTACAATGTTAAAAAAAAAAAAAAAAAAACGTAGCTTGTATAACCTATATATGACACATAATAACATTCGCGTCACACATATATATATATATATATATATATATAATATTTATTTTTTTTTTTTTTTTTTTTTTTTTTAATTCGCTCATGTTCGTTTGTTTGGCTGTTTTACCCGTTTGTCTATCTATTATCGCTTACTTGTGCATTTGTACAAGTTCAAGTATTTTTTATTAATATACAAAAATTTTGTGTTTCTACGCTCATAAATATATAGCATGTGATTGTAACCGTACAGTTTAACACAAACTTGTACATATATATTACCATACAATAGTTATGATATATATATATATATATTTTTTTTTTTTTTTTTTTTTTTTTTTTTTTTTGTGATTTTGATTACTTTCTTTTTCATATATGAACATAAATGCATATCCCATTGTTTGTGTGATTTTCCTTCTTTTAAATATTAACATGTTATCATAATTTTAATATTTATAAAGTATATAAAAATAGGAATGGAAATGTTATGTAAAATTATTGCCCACTTTCAGATGAGTTAGACCAGATATATGAAGCTATATATACATATACAATACACATATTTTCGATGCGTTTTTTTTTTTTTTTTTTTTTTTTTTCTTTTAAATATGGTAAAAACTACAATTAATTTTTTGTTTCATTTTTGTTTTTAAAAATAAAAAAAAAAAAAAAACTGATAATTTATAAGCGAACAAAAGAAGGGAATATAGCCTCTTCCTATGTACATAATATATATATATATATATATATATATATATATGTGTACATAATTTGTTAAGCATTGCCGCAAAATAGTTAAGTACCAAATTAAACTTTAAACGAAACCTTATAAAAGAATTTTTAATTAAATAAAATAAAGAAATGGAAATGCGTGTTTATAGGGCTCAACCTCAACCGTTTATTGTACAATATATATATATATATATATGTATGTATGTTTGTTTGTTTGTTTTTTTTAACATGCCTTTATGGGTTAATACCTTTGCTGTAAATGTTCATACATTGGGGTCTCTTTTTTTTTTTTTGTAGAACATTTTTTTTTTTGTTGTTTTTACTTTTTATAAAAAAAATAGTAACAATTCAATTAAAGATAAAGGCTCTTACTAATACTACTGTGCATTGTAAAGAATGTACAAGATGTTTCATAACAAAAAAAAAAAAAAAAAAAAAAAAATTAATAAAAAAAAAAATGGAATAACTCAAAAGAAGTGTCATTAAAACGTTTGTTAAAAAAATATATATTAACAATAATATTAAAATAAATCTATAATACAAACCGAACCCCCATTTTTAGTATAAATTAAAAACTTAATCATATATTTTATCCTTAATGTTGTTAGTATATACTATTTTTTTTTTTTTTTTTTTAATGTTAATTCTTTTAATTACCAAAAAAAAAAATGAGGTAAAAAAAAAAAAAAAATTGAAACGTAGTGAAACGTAGATTACATATGTATATATATATATGCTTACTCGGAAATATATAAACATATATATATATATATATATGTACTAACAGTTTAAAAAAAAAAGAAAAAAAATTGTTAATATTAATTTATATTAGTAAGCCTTTTATTGTTTTCTAGCACCCCACCAACAAAAAACACATATAAATATATATATATATATATATTATACATACATAACATACAAATAGCAAATTATAAGTATAATTAAAAGTGAAACTAGTCCACATGCTCTCTACTAACATACCTTTCCTTTTTTATTTCTTCCCATCTATGTCTATTTTTATATTTACTTAAACCTTTGTTTACATATGTACACTTAAATAACCCACCATTTTTTTATTTCACGCCTTTAGTAACAACATTATAAAAGCTTACGGAGTGTTACTCTGTAGAATTTTATGCAATGATATAAAAAAAGCATCAAATGAAAATTCCAACTTTGAATTCCTATTTTTAAAAGCATCATATAAAAATAGACATTGGTCTCCTCCAAAGGGTATTTCAAAAAAAAAAAAAAATACGAACAGTAATATATACTCCTTTATTACTTATGACTTATGGATTACAACTTATGAAATTTTTTTTTTATTTATATGCATAACGACTATTGAATTTTTTTTTTTTTTTTTTTTTTTTTTTTTAGGACTACACGAAACAAATGAAAATGGACTTGATACGGCTTTGCGTGAAACATACGAAGAAACGGGCTTAGATGTTAGTAAATACAAATTGTTAGATTTTGAAAAGGTAAAACGTGCTTATACAAACAAAACAAAAATAAAAATTAGATAATATATGTATAAACG
>CABPSV020000398.1:5000-17242 GCA_902459845.2 Hepatocystis sp. ex Piliocolobus tephrosceles
TTCATTTGTTGAATACTTTGATTTACAATCCTTGTTATGTCATCTTTATGCATCATCTTATCACTCCGTTTCTGTTGATCCAAACTTTTGTTGTATAATCCTGTATGTAATACCTTATCTACTCCATCTATACCACTTTCTTCATTTTCATTCCCCCATTCAGAACACAAAGAATTGTATTGATATCCATCACTATATGCTGATAATATCAAATCAAACGCTAATGTTTTACATAACTTCTGTTCCGTCACAAATATAATTACATTTTTTTTATTATTCAATTTTCTTATTGTTTGATATACTTGTCGTTGCATAGATATGTACCTATTCTGTTTATTCATAATATTAACCGCATGTAAATAAATTTCTATTGGTATTGCTCTAACTGTTGGTAAAAAATTAAAATGATTATGTTTTTTACAACCTAACCAATCAGCTATATCTTTTGAATTATTTAATGAACAACTAGATAATGCCACAATTCGATTTAAACCTAATTCTTCATTTATACTGGTCATACTCAATTGACGTATTCTTTCCACTTGATCAACAAAACTGTTACTACCAACACTACCATGCCCCCCTTTTTTATTACCCAACTCAGAGCTATCCAACTTAGAGTTACCCAACTCAGTGCTATCCAACTCTTTACATTCGTTTAAATAAGCTTGTGTCAAATCAAACATACTGTTATCACTATTACTATCACTTCTTTTATTACCACTCAACTGAGTAGCAATATATCGAACACGACTTATAACCAATTCCATCACAGATCCTTCATATGTATCAATTAACTCCATATGATCAAAAATGTATAAACTTACATTTTGTAAAACTTTTTTCATTTTCCATTTTTTATTAATATTGTTATAATTCTCAGCACTTGATAAAATTATATGATTATGTTTTAACAAACGCATGTCTATTTGTATATTACCAGTTAACATACACATCCTCAAATTAAAATGTTTTTTCAAACCAATCCAATTCTTATATGTTTTATTAACAATATCATCTAATGGAGCAACATATACTACTTTCAACAATTCAAAAGGATTGTTATATAAAACTAAACCTAATTTTTTATCATTCATTATTTTATTCAAATCATTACTATTTTTTATGTATCTTTTCATAAAACTTTGCAAATCTATCAAATAACGAATCATTCTTATTATACTTAATTCTGCTGCTATTAAATAATTTTTAAAAGAACAACTACATATAAGAACATTATCTGTGTTCTCATAAACAGAAGAAAATACTTGAGTATGTATTGGATTAAAATATTCAATATGTCTCTCATGTATAAAAAATCTTTTTCCCAAATCGAACTTTAATGTGTTTACTGGTAATGCATGTAAATCTAATAGCTCAGTAGAATAAAACAATTTATTAGGTAAAATTAAATCATTCAAATATAAGTTTATTGTACTTTCACATTCTAACCATTTATCTGAAACTACTTTTACTATATAATACGGATTCTCATTAATAGGTAAATAAAATGTTATTACTTGTTCAGGTAAAAAAGTAGAATTATTATTACTACTACCAATACGATTACTTTTCCCATCAAAACCTTGTAATCCTAGTATTTTTTTTAACATAACATTATCACCACAACCACCACCACCAATACTACCACCACCACCAATACTACCACCACCACCACCAATACTACTACCACCACCACCACCACTACCACCACCACCACCACTACTACCACCACCACCAATACTACCACCACCACCACCACTACTACCACTATTTATCGGATTTACCAAACTAAACATATCATAATGTAACACCTGCTCATTAGAAATATCCAAAACAAATACCCAAAATAACATCGTATATCCATGATACGATACATTATAAATAAAATCAGGTATTACATTTAATTCTACTTTTATTATTTTATGATTAATAGGTTGAATATATGCATTTAATTCGAGTTTAGGTAAATGATGAATTAATTTATATATATTTTTTGCTATTTTTTTATTTTTAAATATAGTTACATACTCATTTAAATTCATTGACATATAATTTCGTAAACTTATATTTTTTTTTTCAAGTATTCTTATCAATTCTTTACTTAAAAGATTAAACTGACGTAATGGACTCATACTAGACCACATCTGTCTCTCTACCATTTTTGAAAATTTTAAAGTTAAAGCAATTAAATTATAAAATCCTTTATTTATAGCTAATTCAAACAAACAACGAAAAATACGTAATGCATTTTGTTGAATATAAACCAAATCTGCATTTATAATATAACCATTTAAATATATATTAGACAAATACAATTGTAATAAAATATTTATTTTTGTATATGCTAAATTAATAGAGTCTTTTATCGGAATTGGTAATTTTTCCATTATGATAGCCAATTCAGATTTTTCTTCATCTCGTATAAATATATTCTTAAATTCTTCACTCATAGAAAATGTCTTCAATAAATCTACCTCGTTTGTATGCTTATTTAACCTACTATTAAACATATGAATAGATTTATAATCTACATAAAAATAACTACTTATTTTACCAATATAAGTACTACTTACACTATTTAATTTTTTATTATATTTAATCAGATTATATTTCTCAAGTGTTATAAAACAAGAATAAATAATGTTATATATACGTTTATGTACCTTTTCTAATAAAACATCAGTGCTAGGATATATATTTGTTCCTATGTCGGATGATAAAGTATCAGGTAATTCTAACACACCATATAACTCAGGCCGTTTCAACATACGAATGTACATATATGTATAACTAAACCAATGCATTGCATCTTTCAAAGTTTCAATATTTTTTAAAACAACTTCTGCATTTATTATATTTATAATATTACTCAATAAAACAGATTCTATTGCTAACTGTTCATTATTCACAGATAAATAATATTGTAAATTCGAATGTTCTGTTATTATAATTGCTTTACCTGTACTATCATACTGAGGTCTACCAGCTCTACCAACCATCTGTAACACATCCATAATAGATAAATTGTCAAAATCTCCTGTACTCATATTATACATACTTGTACCTTTTATTATAACTGTATGTGCAGGTAAATTAATACCCCAAGCTAATGTACTTGTTGAAACTAATACTTGTAAATGTCGATCTGTAAATAAATCTTCAATCAATTTACGATCTGTTCTTTTCAAACCAGCATGATGTATACCAAAACCAAATGGTAACAATTCTTTTAGTTCTTCATTAGAAATTGCTTCTTTTTCTGATAATAATATTTCACGAGATATTGTTTTATCACGTAAAAATAAATTCAAACAATCATTTTTTAAAAAATTATCAATTAATATTTTAGCTGTTCTATATGTCTCTTTTCTACTATGTACAAAAATTAAAACCTGATTTTTACCTGCTTCACTTAATACCTTTTCATATGTTATGTCATTCATAAGGTTATACTTTTTTAATCCTTTTTTTTCTTTTATACCAATAAAACATTGTTCTAATTGAACTGGTCTAAAAGAAGAATCGAAATAAAAAACACCTTTTTCTAAATTTGCTCGTAAAAAAACTCCTACGTCTTCATAATTAGGTAATGTTGCTGATAAACCAACTAATCGTATAGGACGAACTGTATTTTGTATCATATCTTTTACATGGGTCATACTACCACCCGCAGCAATGCTATCCATATATCTATTCACACGAGTTATAATACTTTCTAATACATTACCCCTAGGTTCGTTCAATAAATGAATTTCATCAAATATAATTAATTTTACCTTCTGAAGTAAAATCTTTTCATTCCATTTTCTACTTAACACTTCAAACTTTTCAGGAGTCATAACAATTACTTGACAGTCTTCAATCTCTTTACTTGTAAGAGAAACATCACCAGTCAACTCTTTTACAGTTATTCCATAACATTTTAATCTTATTTTAAAAGATTGTACTTGTTCTGTAACTAATGCTTTCATCGGAGATATATATATTATTTTAAAACCACTCAAATCGATATTTCCACTTTTTAAACGATAATTACTTATAACATTTAAAATACATAAAAGAGCTGTTATAGTTTTACCAGCACCTGTAGGAGCACATACAAGCATATTTTCATTAAAATTATTAAAAGCTATATCAAATACCTTTGATTGAATTGCATTTAATTTATTTATATTTACACAAGTAAAAGATTCTTGTGCCCATTCAGGCATTTCGGAAACTGAAATTAATTTTATTTCATCTTTACGTGTATAATAATTCGATTTCTTATGTTTTGATTTACTATCGTTACTTATATCTGATTGGTTAGAAGTACTACCTACTATTATCTCATCATAACTCTTCAACTCAATTCGTTTACTATCACTAGGTAATATAACCTCCTTATTAAACATTTTATTATTTTTTATTTTTAATTCTATTTTTTTTAAATCAATTACTTTCCCTTTATAATTTTTTAAAGGATCTTCGTTATCGCACTTATGTTTGCTTTTCTTTTTGCTCTTCTCTTTGCTCTTCTCTTTGCTCTTCTCTTTGCTCTTCTCTTTGCTACTAATTTTTATGTTCATTTTTGGCTCGTTGTCAGAACCGTTGGAGTGGTTAGAACGGTTGGAGTGGTTAGAACGGTTGGAGTTGCTAGAACGGCTGGAGTGGCTAGAACGGCTGGAGTGGCTAGAACGGCTGGAGTGGCTAGAACGGCTGGAGTGGCTAGAACGGCTGGAGTGGCTAGAACGACTGGAGTGGCTAGAACGATCAGAATTGTCAGAGCCACCTGAACTATCACCACTATCATCACTACCTGACTCACCCGTATGGTCGGCTTTACCACCCTTTAAATCATCATCATCATAAATAAACTGCTTACCAATAGACTCATCATTATTTACCTTATCATTCTCATACTTTTTTTTATCAAAAAGATTATCCACATCTTTTACTCGAGCTTTTAAATAATCATGTTGCTTACTCTTCTTAACATTTTGAAACTCATACAACTCTTGTAAAATCTCTTTCCCTTCATCAGTACTTTTCATTTGATTCATTATTTTTTTTTTTTCGTTTTCATTTTGTGCCTGACCAAGTAATGTACAATAATATATTTTCCATCGATTTTTTATCAATTTTTTAGCTATATTAAAATTTTCATATTTTAAAATATTAACAATTCTATTTTCACATTCTTGTATATCATATATTTTTAAAACGCTTAATATTTCTTTTTCTTTTTGTAAACATAAAGTTGGATCTACATATACACTGCTAAGTTCCCTTTGGAGCCAGTGTGAATCGATAGCACTTGTTTCTACATTATAAATATCATCTTTTATTTTTTTCGAATATTCATTATTATTATTTTTATCTTTTTTATTGCTATTTGTATGATCAGATGAATGATTTTTCTTACTATTCTTTACACTTAAATGCATTTCCTGTTTTTTTTTTCTCAGTGTTATGTTTTTGTTCTTACCTTTATCTTCATCGCTATGATTCTTGTCAGAACTGCTACTATCAGTCACATCATAACTTTCTTCATCACTTCCATAATTATTTTCGTCTTCTTCAATATCATCACCTTCACTACCAAACCCATCATCTTCATAAAAATCGTCACTGTAGTATTCATTATCACTATAATTCAAATTGTCATTAATATTATTATTATTATTACTTGTAATACCATTAGTTCCATTTTTTACAATATCACCTCGGTTTTTATAATCAAAATAATTATCTTTATCTTCAAAAACAACAGCTACACCTTCATCTTCATTTTCATTATCACTCACCTGTGTAGCATTTTCATCTTTTTTATTAAAATCATATAATTCATTTGATAAAATACTTATTTTAAGATATTCATCATCACTTATATTAACTCCCAATACATTTTCAAGTTCTTTTTTTTTTTCTTCATTTTTTATATCTTCATTTTTTAAAATTGTCAAAACTTCATCACATGCATTATTTATAATGTCACATGTATTATCTCCTATAAACTTTCTTATAATACTCATTATTTTATTATAAATTTCTTCAGTATATTTAGTAGTAGGTTTATAATAAAATATATCTTCTATATTTAAATTTATAACACTAGTTTCATGACCTTTTCTATTATTATAATTATATTTTTTTCTTTTTACTCTTTTTTTAAGACTAAGTTCACCTTCCAATGCAAAAATTTCATCTTTTCTTTTATTACTATTAATTATATTATTACTACCAGATAAATCATTAAATGGTTTATTATATTGTACTTTATCACCCATTCGATATTTTAACTTCCCAACTAAACTTTCACTTTCACCTGTTGGTTCATTATGATTAATTATAGGACCTTCTCCTTGCAAAACCAAATTAGAGTTCATTCGGTATTCAAACCGTTTATATTTCTCAAATTCCTCCGCCATCTTATTTTTATTTTTGTCAAAAAAAAAAAAAAATAAAATAAAATAAAAAAAAAAAAACAAATTACTTATTTACTACCTTGGAAGGTTTTAATTAACGCAGGCGCAACGTGACCATATACTGTCTACTAGGTTACGTACCAACGACTACAAACATGTAATGATGTAATGACGCAATAACGGAAAAACTAAATAACACGTGGAGCCTTGTTCAAACAAAACCGTCCCAGTGATATTTTAACCTATTTTTTTTTTTTTTTTTTTTTTTTTTTTTTTTTCAATATTATAAACTTAAAAAAAAAAAAAAAAAAAAAAAATTAAAAAAAAAAAAAAAAAAAAAAAAAAAAAAAAAAAAAAAAAATAGTAACAGAAAATTTTATTCACAAGGCATTCATTTTGTAAATCCATAAATATATATATATATATATATATGTTATACTATGTACTTGTATATGTGTTTTTAATAATTGACACAATCAGAAAACAAAAATAGAATTACTGTTATGAAAATTATATAGAAAGTATACATATAACTATATGTATACGTATTTATATACTACATACATATATATATATATGCATATGTATACGTATGATGCTTTTAAAAGTGTTAATAAGAAAATAAATAGCATAGTTCACATTTGTTTTTTTTATACAAATTATAGCTTTGAGCCTATTATAGCTCTGTACATGTCACATAGTTTTTTTTTTTATTTTTTTTTTTTTGCCTTTATACAAATATATACAAATATACAAATATATACAAATATACAAATATATACAAATATACAAATATATACAAATATACAAATATATACAAATATACAAATATACAAATATATATATTATATACATGTATATGTATATATATACAAATATATATATTATATACATGTATATGTATACAAATATATATATTATATATATGTATATGTATACAAATGCATATGCTATTATGTATATACAAATATAACGCCATAAATTTTTATAAAAATGACATTGTCAAAGTTGATAAAATGCTGAAAATTTGTAAAAAAAAAAAATAAAAAATAAAATAAAATCCCCATTTTTTTTAAAACATTTATTAATATACTTAAAAGTCTTACCAAAAAGGAGAAAAAAAAAAAAAAACATTCATTTTGTTATTTTATTTTCATTTTTTGTAACTACTAAAGCTTCAATCTTTTTTTTTTTTTTTTTTTTTTTTTTTTTTTTTTTTATTTGCTTAAATGGTATTTTTACAAACGCTAGATTCTTTATCAATGATGAATGAGAGAAAAATCAAATAAATGTTAGATAAATTATTTGTAAAGACGTAGGTACATATATGCATTTTACATAAAGTGGTAAAAATGAACAAAACAGATTTATATATGTTTTTTCCTTTTTTTCCTCCATAATACTACCAATATAATACTACCAATTTAAAAGTTATAAGTTGTTTGAAAAAAAAAAAAAACACATATTAATATGAACTGTTTTCATTTTTATTACACGCAACTTTGCTACGTACTTCTTTTTTTACTGTTTGTCGTGCGTCGTAGCAAGTATGTTTTTTTTTCTTGTGACTATTACATTTGGTAAAGCTAGTTCATGTAAAACTAACAGTTGTAAAAAAAAAAAAAACAAGCAAATATTTGTAGTACGGTAGTGCAACTTTTGTACCAACAAATTAATTAGCCGAAAAAAAAAAAAAAAAAAAAAAAAACGACTTTCTATTTTTATATCATTTGTAATATTTGTATAAACTATGTTTTTAAAATACCTAAAATTAAACTCTTAAATTGTATAAAAGTAGTTATATTATACGTATACATATAAACATGCAAAAAAAAAAAATATATAATTTGTGTTTAAACTTTTTTTCTAAGTACTACTGTTGATCTATTTCGTGTAAAAAAAAAGTATAATAAAGTAAGTAAAATATAAAATATAATAAATTAAAAAAAAAAAAAAAATTAATTAAAAAAAAAAAAAATTGAAAAATTTACATGTACTAAAATATGTTTACATACATAATTGAAAGAAAAGTATTTATTTACATATGTCTATGTTTTGTACGCACGTGTTGTTATTACTTTTTGCTCCTTCTTTTACTCCTTCTTTTTATGTAATTTATACATATATAGTATACATACATACATACATATATATATATATATATATATATATATATATATATATGCATGTGCCTAGCACATTAAAATCATTCTTCTTCTTCTTCTTCTTCTTTTTTTACTTCTTCGGTTTTTTTTACATCCAATTTATTGTGCACTTTTTTATTAACGTAACGAGCAAAGTTATTAATGGCATTTTGCCCTTTAATTGTTAATCGTCTTCCTTTTTTTTGTGCGTTTTGCTCTATATATCCTATATGTTCTAGTTCTTGTAAAATATATCTTAAAATTTTACCACTTGCCAAACTAGTATGGTTAGGTGCGACTCCTCTTCTTTGTTTATGACTAAAATGCCTTCTCAAATAACCAACACCAATATCAGGTGTTAAATAAAATCTTCTCAGAATACTTGCTGATTTAACATAAAACCAGTTGTCATCTTGTGGTGCTAACTTCCTACCTTTTCCAGTCTTAACAAAATTACACCATTTAGGATAATTTATTTTATTATGTAATTTTAAATGATTAGCATAAGCCTTTATAAATAATTCAGCATCCACATCTTTAATACAGTTGTTTGTTCTATGAAAAGGAACTGGCTCAAGTAATCTTTTGCTATATGGTCCTATATCTTCATTAATTTCTTCTGCCTAAAAAGGTAAACAAATATACATATACACATGTATGTATGTACTATCTTTAATACATATCAAACATAAACAGTTCATAAGTATGTAGATGCTGTTTATTTCGAAAAGTAACATTTTTTTTTTTTTTTTTTTTTTTTTTTTTTTTTTTTTTTTTTCTTGTTCTTAAGTAAATTATTATTAACATATTGTACGAACGTATATATAATATTTTTTATAAACACATTTCTCTACTATTCATTGTTTTTTTCAATTGTGTTTTTATTAATCTAGCTATGCAACATGCTGACTGTCATTTTGATAATATTCATTTTTTTTTTTAAAACATAATAAGTAATAATGTAAGCACTTATGCTTACGAATAGTACTGATACCATGTGCATATATATATATATATATATATATATATATATATATATAATATATACACTAAATCGTATAAATTGTGCAGATTTGCATATACGTTCAACTGTCAGCATGATTGTGTTCGCTCATGAGAATTTAGATAAATTTATGCATACGAGTATATGTATTTGTAAACATATATTTATATACATATCGACATACTTATGTATATATATATATATATATATATATATATTCGCTCGTTTATAACATTACCATTTTTTCCGCTAAGTATTTGTTTTGATCTTTATAAAAAAATAATAAAAATAAATTGCAAAGGTGTTTTAACAGGTTTTATTATATATATTAAAAAATTTTGTTAATATGTAACATAGAGGTTTTTTCTGAAATAGGGATATAACAAATTTGTATAATTAAAAAAAATAAAATAAAAATAATTTTTATTATTTTTTTTTTTTTTTTTTTTTTGCAGAATATTGAGAAAATTGATTTATTGTTATGTTGCTATTATATATATATATATATATATTTTTTTTTTTTTTTTTTTTTACAAGTATATATATGTACATATGCATTTAAGGATACTTAATTGGAAAAGTTACTCATATATATATATTTTTTTTTTTTTTTTTTTTTTTTTTTTGTTAAGTCACTTGTATGTATAAAATATATGATTTTTATAAGCCCACCGTATATAAATATATACAAACATATAATACATTCACATACGTCAATATGTACATATATATATATATATGCACAAATGCCAGTGCTGTTGAAATTTTTATTTAAATTTTTAAAGTAAATGTTCTAGCGTTTTATGCAAACTTAAAATCTTTCTTTTAATCATAAAAGTTGTACCAAATTAAACAGTTAACGTTTTTATTTTTATATTTTCTTATTACATATGTAAATATATAGCTTATTTATAAGCCTACAAAGTCATGATTTTATGTATTCACTTTGAAAAAATACCTTCTTATTTTACCTGTTTATACATTTTCATGCTTATGTTTTTATCATGTTAAAAATATAATATAGTTTGCTGTGCTTACTGCTTTTTTTTTTTTTTTTTTTAACTTATTGTTATATAAAAAATGAGTAATTTTAAAAACCCCTCAAAACCCCACGAAACAATAAAATATTTCATACGAATTTCTTATTTTAACATTTTTTTCTTTTTTTTTTTTTTGCTATATATATATATATATATATATATATATATATACCACATTAATGAAGGAATAAAAAAATCACGTTGTATTTAGTAGAATTGTGAATTGTACAGGGGAAAATAAACTTTTTTTTTTTTTTTTGTTTGCAATCGTTCATAAATATGTTAAGGCCTATTCAAGTTTGTACAGGCACAATATATAATTATTTATATAAAATTTTAAATATATTGATAGTGTCATGATGATATATGGAAAGTACTACATTTTTCCTTATCACCTTATTTTTTTAGTAATTTTGTCAATTTGTCAATTTATCAACTTGTTTTTTTTTTTTTTTTTTTTTTTTTTTTTTTTTTTACATATCTATATTTACTATCACCGTCAGTATACTCAACCTATTTAATCATTTTTTTTATAAAAAAAAACATCTGGATATGTTTGGATAATAAAAAGAAAAAATTACATTTGTGTTTAATCACTTATAAAAATTCAACATGATAAAAACACAGAAAAAAAAAAAAAAAAAAAAAAAAAAAAAAAAAAAAAAAATAGTTCTTTGTTAAACAGGTTAATATAGCAATTGTTAATAAGTTATTGTAATTTTCAATATTTCTGTTCTTTATGTAATTTTTTTTTCTAACAGTTTTTAGTTTTTTCCGTTTTTTACGTGTTTTCTGTTTTCAATTATTTCCGCTGTTATGCCAAACTTGTATAGAAAAAAAACAATGCCACACCGTTAAACGGTGTATATATATATATATATATAACCATATGTATTTTTTATAACGGTTTTTAAAATTAATCAAAAAGTTGTATTAAGTTTGTTTTTTTAGCCTTGTTAAATATATGATGAATATACTTCATTACGCCTATGCACTTTATGTGTTGATCATTGTAATACACATACACGTATATACGCTCACTTATATGCACGCATTTATCTAGTACTACTCTACGCACTTATATGTACACATATGTATATATATTAATATGTATACATAGAAAGAAAGCTGGAGAGAGTGATAGATAGATAGATAGATAAATAGATATATAGTTGTAAACATAAATATGTAAATATATAGATATGCATGCATATGTACACGCACATACGTACACATATATGTATATATATATACTAACGCTTAAATTTTTTCTTCTTAACTATTAACTTGTTAACTATTAACTTATTAACTATTAACTTATTAACTATTAACTTATTAACTATTATACTACTATTACTATTTCAAATACTTTGTTAATGCATTTCAGAATTCATTTATACTTTTATATATTTATGTAAAAATAATATAGTACGATTAAATAAAAATATTTTTTAAGTGCAATTATGTAATAAAATTGAATGGTCGGACTATATGCGTAACTGTGTATGTGCGCATATATATATAGGTCTACATGCATATATATATACATATTTACATGTAAAGGCTTAAAAAAAAAAAAAAAAAAAAAATTAAAGTAAATAAAATAAAAAAAAAAAAAAAAAAAAAAAAAAAAAAAAAAAAAAAA
>CABPSV020000399.1:0-5000 GCA_902459845.2 Hepatocystis sp. ex Piliocolobus tephrosceles
TTCTTTTGCTTCTCGTGGTCCTAACTCTACAGCTCCTGCTTCTCGTGGTCCTAACTCTACAGCTCCTGCTTCTCGTGGTCCTAACTCTACTTCTTTTGCTTCTCGTGGTCCTAACTCTACTTCTTTTGCTTCTCGTGGTCCTAACTCTACAGCTCCTGCTTCTCGTGGTCCTAACTCTACAGCTCCTGCTTCTCGTGTTCCTAACTCTACAGCTCCTACTTCTAGTGGTCCTAACTCTACTTCTTTTGCTTCTCGTGGTCCTAACTCTACAGCTCTTACTTCTAGTGGTCCTAACTCTACAGCTCCTACTTCTAGTGGTCCTAACTCTACAGCTCCTGCTTCTCGTGTTTCTAACTCTACTACTGCTTCTCATGATCCTAAACCTAATTGGCTGCCTTATACTACTACATTTTCTCGTGCTAAAACTTCTTTTTTTTTTGACCATTTATATAATAATGCAACCATTTTACCTCATAATACTACTTCTTCTTCTTCTTCTTCTTCTGTCCAACTTTCTCATACAAATCCTTCTAACTCTCATACTGCCAATTTTTCTAAATCACCAACTGCATCAACATCCAAGTCATCTTATAATTTTCGCCCTATTACTTCTTCTACTGATAATAATTTAAATAAAGATACTGTTGCTTCAGTTAGTTCTACAAATATTGTTCCCTCACCTGGTCAAACTACTGATAATTCATTGGGACATTTAGGTACAAGCATTAATACTGGAGTTGTAAAAAAAACGCATGGTACTTACAAAGGATCTGATAAACGTGATAATCCTGAAATAAATGTTAAAGAAGGTAACAGTAGTAATTTATTTGATGATGGAAAGTGTGTTTTAAAAAGGGTAAAAAAAAAAACAAATATTAATAATACAGATAACAGTAGAGGTGATAACTATATAAGTTCTACTAGTGATGAGGAAACTGATGATAGTGAAAAAAAAAAGAAAAGAAAACTTGTAAAAAAAAGCGATAGATATTCATGGATTGAAACAGGTGAAAGATTTAAAAACATAAGAAATGAAAATAATCACATTAAAAAATTAGATAAGGTTACAAAAAATAAAAAAAATGACAAACAGGACAAAAATGACAAAGGGGACAAAAATGACAAACAGGACAAAAATGACAAACAGGACAAAAATGACAAACAGGACAAAAATGACAAACAGGACAAAAATGACAAACAGGACGACTGGTATAAATTAAATAACAAATCGGATAAATGGATTCAAAAAGAATCTCCTATTTTTTTTCATTCTCATAATGAAGAAAATAACAAAATGAAACATAATAAAAGTATAAATAAAAAAAACGAAAAAAAAAATAATAAATTTGTTAATACTTCTTTTTTATATGATAAATTAAATAATATTGACTATTTAAAACATGGTGATAATTGGAATATTAAAATGTGTCAAAATGGTTTATATCAATCACCAGTAAATTTACATACACATAGTTTAAAAGAAAGAGAACTAAAAAATATAAAAGATCTTTATTCAAATATATTATACGATGGTGATGAATTATTTTGGAACAATTATAATTATAAACCTTGGATTAAAGGAGATTTTTTTTATTATTATGAATATGCTATAAATAAATTAGTTATAAATAGGAAAGACAACATTTTTCAAATAAAATATTCTAATGAAAATGAAATAATACCTATGGGTGTTTTATTTACTACTGATGAACCAACCATGTTTTATGCTCAAGAAATTCACTTTCATTCACCCAGTGAGCATACATTTGATGGAACTGGAAATAGAAGAGAGATAGAAATGCAAATTTTTCATAAACCAAATAATAAATATCAATACGATGAAATGAAATGGCATTATCCGTTTGAACAACATAATAAAAATAAAAATAATATTTATAGGAACAAAAATAATTATAGTCATAACAAAAGTACCATTAACAATAAACAAAATATGAATAAAAAAAGTATGAATCAACAAAATTATGTACAAATGCGTCAATATCACTCATATATTATTACATTCTTAGTAAATAGTTTGTCCAATAAACAAATGGAAAATAGTTATACAAAAAAAAAAAAAAAAAATATATATACAAAAGATCAGTATCAAGTTATATCTATCACATTTACAAGTACTCAAATTGATAATTATACCATTGACAATTTTAAAAATTTACCTTCAGAAAAATTTCTAAATACTATTTTAAATGCAGCCGATAAAATCACTGTTGATTCAGGTACAAAAATAATGAATATTCAAGTTGTTTTAGTCATTTATTTGTTATCATTTATTTGATGATTTATATAATAAAAATGTACAAACGTGTTACCACTTTAAATAAAAAAAAAAAAAAAAAAAAAATTGTGTGTATAAAAGTTATATTCACCTTATAAACATAAAAAGCGTGTACACAAACATGAACACGAACACATATACATATATATATATATATATATATATATATATATATATATATATATATATGTTTACTATACGGTGTAAACGCTTTTCTCTATAAATTAATTTGTTTACGTGTTTCTGTAAAAATTTACTTATATTGTTGTAAATATTGGAGTGTTGCATAACACTGCTTTTTTATACTTCTGCTATTTAATTATTTTGCTGTTTAATTATTTTGTCATTTAATTATTTTTCTATTTTATTAATTTTGTCATTTAATTATTTTTCTATTTTATTAATTTTGTCATTTAATTATTTTTCTATTTTATTAATTTTGTCATTTAATTATTTTTTTTTTTTTTTTTTTTTTTTTTTTTTGTGATAATTCACGTTATCAGGTCCAAAACTGGTAGACTTAGATGAAGAACTAAATTTGAACGCATTGATGATGATGTTAAATATCGACAATATGGATTTTCTAGCTTATCATGGTTCTTCTACTTTACCCCCGTGTGAACAAGATTTCCATTGGAAAGTAGCTAAAACAGCTTTACCCGTATCAACTGAAACGATTTTAAAATTTTACAATATGTTAAAAAAAAAAAAAAGAAACTATGTTGGCAGCGATAACGATAATTATCGATTATTACAAAATGTACCGGAACATAAACAAAATTATGGAAAATTATATTTAATTCAAGGTTTCCCAATTCAGGTTTTAATTTCTTCTGCTTTATATACAGGGGAAGATAAACAAGTTGTTGACATTATTAAGAATGTTACTTTGGAATCTAATTCGAAATATATTTATTTAAGTGTTTTAGTTTTTTTTATATTTTTATTATAACATAATTTTGTGTCATTTTCTATGCGCGTGTTTGTATGTATATATATATATATATATATATATATATATTGATATTTTCTGATATATATATATTTTTTATGGTATAATCTTTAAGTTTTAAAAATTTATTTTGCACAATTATACTCAAAGTTGCATCAATAATTGGTGTTTATTATCCAATTATATTAGCTTTCATGTCATTTTTGTAGGTTATAATTTGTTTTAGTTTTTTCGCTTTTTTTTAATCTTCTCTTTTTTATGTTTGTTATTACAAAAGGCTAAAAAAAAAAAAAAAAAATTAACAAGTTACAACACTTGTACCTTTTTTTATTAAAATATTTTTAGCCTTTTTTTTAGCTTTTTTTTGGCTTTTTTTTTTTTTTTTTTTTTTTTTTTTTTTTTTTTAATAGACGATAATGTTTGGTCTTCAATTACGTCAAAAATTCAAATAACACGAACGTGTTATAATTATACTTATAAATTTACATGCACTACTCATATTATAATAAATATATAAATATCTGACGCATTCGTTTTATTTGTTTATATTGTCATAAGTGTGCCTTGTAATAATATATCTTTAAGTGTGCATGTATATATCATTTAAGTTAATGTGTGTTTTCATCTTTTTATTATTATTATTATTGTTTAAGATTATATAAAAATTTCAGCATGTATTTGTTTTATATTCAATTTAATGATTGATTAATTCTCAAATTTAAGAATACAACAATATAAATCCAATGTAACAAATAATTAATGACAAAATGAAAACAAATATGTAATTTATAAGAAATGCTAATTTCCATGGGTCTACAAAAAAAAATGATATTAAAAAATCTGTTATAATAAATGGTTGAATAAACAGATTTATCATTACGTATATGTATATTAATAACAGTATAATTAAAAGTATTTTACCCTTTACCCTTGTATCCATTTTTTTTTTATTATTTTTTTTTTTTATAATAATAAATTTTTGTCGTAAAATAAAACACGTAAAATAGAAAATAGTGAGTAGTAAACATAAAATGACGAAAAAAGTAAGAATAATTGAATGGTTGTTTTTTTTAAAAAAAAAAACATTAAACAAAAATGAAATAAATACATACGTATATGTACATATGTACATAAATGCATGCAGAATGTGCTATATATATATATATATATATATATACTCCAATTCATTTTATATTCGAAATGTCTCCCCCCAAAAAAAGTTTGACTCTTTGTATTATTGAGTCTTTATTAGGATCAAATGGTTTATCTTTTGATGGAATTTCCAATATAGTAGGTAGAATTTTATCATGTAAATCAACTAAGTATCTAATCTCATCGGCTATCTATTTAAAAATAAAAATAAAATTTTTTTTTTTTTTTTTTTTTTATTTTATATTATTATAGAATAATAAAACAATTTTAATGTATTTATTCACAACACACATGCATTTAATGTTTATATTATTATAAATATAAAACTAACATGTTACAATATGTTAAAACATTTTTACATATTGTTAAATGTTTTATACACATATTTTTTTATTTTTTTATATATATGTATATATATATTTTTTTAATTACTTGTTGATTCATTAATATAACACCACAATCATGTTTTGAAATATATTCTTTAAAAACTTCCTCAATTTCGGTTTTTTTTGTTTCTTTACAAATGAAAATAAAAAAAATAAAAAATAAAAAACAAAAAATAAATAAGCAATGGTTGTGTTAATTTATATGACATTTTGG
>CABPSV020000399.1:7500-17234 GCA_902459845.2 Hepatocystis sp. ex Piliocolobus tephrosceles
TCAATTACCTTTTTACCTTTCTTTTTACTATGACTTTTTGGTTTTTTTTTATTATTATTATTATTATCATCACTATCTTCATTTTCACTGCTTACTTCATCATCATCCTCATTATCTTCATCATCATCGTCTTCTTCTTCCTCATCAGATTCATCAACTTTTTGAGAAGTGTACATAATAGGGTTTCTCCTTCTCGTTCTTGTACTTGATTCTAAAATATTAGAAGGGTCAATTCCATCTAATTCTTCTTTTAATTTAATTTGTTTTTTATATTCATGTATTTCATTAGGGTTTGGTAATCTATTCTTTTCTTTACAAATATTTTTTTTTTCACAAAATTCTATTATTCGTTTTTTAAGTTTATTATTATATTCCTCTTCGTTTTCTTTATCTAAGTTTTTGAATATAGTTGGTCCAATTTTTAAATCTAATACGAGTTTACGTAATTTTTCTGTGGTACTTGTGTGAACAGTTTTTTCTTTATTATTTCCTAGTGAGTTCTTTCTTCTTTTTATTTTTTTTTTTGAATTATGGTCTGAATCATCGTTTTGGTCATTGTTTTGGTCATTGTTTTGGTCATCGTTTTGGTCATCGTTTTCATCATCTGAATCAATTTTTCTTTTCTTTTTTTTTGACTTATTATTATTGTATTCTTTATCGGAACTTTCATGATACTCATCATCATTTTCCTCTTCTGAAACTATTTTTTTTTTAGAATTTTTTTTTAACTTTTTACTTTTTATTTTATTATTACTTATCCCATCATTTGATGATTCATAATTCTTTTGATCAGCTGTTTCATCATTAATACTATTGTTATTTGTGTTATTTTCATTCTGCTCTTTATATAATTTCAAAATCTTTTCTTTCAATATATCTTTAAGCAAATGTTTTTTTTTTTTATTTTCACTAAAGTATGATTCTTCTACATTTAAATAATCAGCTACATCTTTCCTAACACTTCTTAATGAAATTAATGTTATGTCCCTACCGGGAAGTATCTTATCAAGTATTGTATGAATTTTATTTATTTCCTCTGTGCTACCTACAAAAAAAATGTATTACACATACATGTATTTTTATATATTATTTTTACTTTAATAAAGCATTTAATGAAAACATATATAAATATGATTCGTAAGAAAAACGATGTAACCATATTTGTAAAACATAACAAACATTTTAAATATAAGGTTTTTTTCTTTTTCCTTTTTTTTTTTTTTTTTTTTTCTTTATCATCACAAAAACGTATAAAAAAAAAAAACATATCTGTCCTTTTTTTTTTTCCAAATATTCATATACTTTTATACAATTACATACATATGTTATTATGTTATACAGTTATATTTTTTTTTTGTGTGTATGTATGTATTTTCTTACCCATTAGTTCAAAATGATTTTTTCAAATTCAATATAATGATTATTTTGATGTGTCATGCAAATAAAAAATTATTTGAAAAAAAAAAAAAATTAGGATGTCCTCAAAAAATTAAATAAACTAAGCAAACTATGATATAAACAAATAAATAATTTAAAACAAAATATGTCAATTGCATAAATAAATCGACCCCGTACGTACAACATTAAATGCATAAATATATATATATATATATATATGTCATGAATATCATAAAAAACTCATTAACCTTTTATTCAATAGATAAAATATATGTAATTGCGACCTTTAGAGTTAAATAAAACATTAAAAGTGATGAAAGCGATAAAAGTGATAAAAAGAAAAAAAAAAATCAAAAAATTAAAAAAATTCAAAAGTTTTAAAAATTTGAAATTTATTAAAATTTTGAAATGTATTAAAATTTTAAAATGTATTAAAATTAAAAAAAAAAAAAAAAAACAGCCAAAAAATTGAAAAAAAAAAAAAAAAAAGATAGATAGAGAGATGGGAGAAATAGAGTAAAAAAGAGGGAAAAAAGAAGGAAAACAGAGGGAAAACAGAGGGAAAACAGAGGGAAAACAAATGGAAAAACGAGAGTATATTTTATTATTACAAAATTTTTCGATATTTATATCACTGCATTTTTTTTTAAAAAAATATAATGATTAAAGTCTTTAAAAAAAATTCATATTATTCATATGTTATGTACTGCATATATAGATGTATTTTTTTTTATTTTTGCATGACGTATTACATATTATTACATTTTTAACTTTATTTTATTGTGCTTCGCATTTTTAATTATATTATTACTATTGTTTTTTTTTTTTTTTTTTTTTTACAAAAAAAAACATAATTTTTCATTAATTCCCGATTTCATACTATATATTTTTGTGTATATAACATACATGCATTGACGAAACCATTTTAATGCAATACAATATCTTGTAAGTTATTTTTTTTTTTCCACGTAATATTTGCGTTTTTTTTTTTTTTTTTTTTTGTTATGTTCTCTTCTTTTTAGTGCTTAATTGTCATTTATGTCGCAATTATTGCGTATTAAAAGCACATTTATCATTTGATTATGTATATATACACATAACCACTTACTAATTAATATATATGTATTACCACAGACAATAAATACAAATGTTTGTAATTTTATATAATAAACTTTTCATATATTGTTTGTCCTTATCTTTGTACATTTTGTTTATTTTATTTTTTTTTTTTTTCTCGTATATATCATTATTTTCTCTATATTAATATTTTTTTAAATTCGATATTCATTTATATGTTTAAAAAGAAAACAAATAATAAACAATTTAGTTTATATGGTAGGTGGATCTATATACAAATACACAATAAATAGATGCATGCACAAATTGTAGACACTAATCAAAAAAAAAAAAAAAAAAAAAATATGTTTCCCCCAAATTGTACTATATATTTTTAAATCTAACATTTGCTTAGTTTAAGCTAGTCTTTAAATTGTGTGAAGAACGATATATTTTTTTTAATTTAGAACTAATTTTAGTTTAAATTTGATCTTATTTGGGTATAGTTTGGGTCTAATATTGACAATTTTATTAAATTATTGTGTTAACATAAATATACTGAGATAATTACAATTAATGTGAAAACAAATTATAAATGTAAATGTGTTATGTTTGAAAAAAAAAATTAAAAATAAAAAAGAATAAATATACATTAATTAGGTATAAAAATTTAAATATAGTTTATACAAGATTGTATGTGTTTGTTATAAACATATGATAACATAAAAAATATATATCACTTGTAAATGACTATAATTTCTCTATTTCTCTCTCATTTCATAGTTATATACATGTGTACGTTGTAAAACTAATATAAAAGTCGTTTAAAACTATAGATAGGACAAATATATAAAAATTCGCTATAATAATACAAATACATGTACATTTAATAATGGATATATCCATCACACAAGCTTAAACAGATGTTTTGTTGTTTAAATATATTTTTCAATTGATATATAAACTACTCATTAAGTAAAAAGACGAGCAAAAAAAAAAAAAAATAAATAAATAAATAAAATATAAGGGCAGGAAAAAAGCAAAATTAAGTTATATAACAATTGTATCTCATGTTTGATTATTTTTTTTTTTTTTTTTTTTTTACAATTAAAAAAAGGAATTTATACAAAAAAAATAAAAATAATAAATTTAAATTATTTTTATTTTTTAAAAAAAAGCATTTTTATTTTATTTTATTTTTATTTATTTATTTTTTTTTTTGTTCCGTGTTCTTATATAAACATTTATATCAATGCTTTAATTATTTGATAATAATAAACAGAATATTGCAATTTCATTTTTTAAAAATATAGATACTGAAATGTATAATAATATTACAGTTTAAAAAAAAAAAAACAGTACATAATAAAGCCTTGTGATATAAAGTACATAAAAAAAAAATAACAAAATAACAAAATAACAAAATAATAAAATAATAAAATATAATTTTATGGCAAGTAATATTAGGGAAAACTTTGAAATAGATTGTACTTGCTTAGACCTATTTGAAGAGCCTACACAAACTTATACTTTTACAGATTGTGCAATAATAAATAAATGTATACAAAATGGAACGTTAAAAGAATCAGACAGTGTTTGTATATATGGAAAAGAAAATTGCGGAAAAACATTATTCATAACAGAATTAGTTGCTGATCTTACAGCTGTTAAAGAATTAAAAGGATTGGATTGTAAAGTCGTTTTTTTAGATTGTGATTTGACTTTTAATTATAAAAATTATGAAAATATTATTTTTACTAAATTTGAAAAATATATAAATCATAATAATAACAACAACAACAAATATAATAGCAATACTAACCCACTCAGTGGTAATACTAACCCACTCAGTGGTAATACTAACCCACTCAGTGGCAATACTAACCCACTCAGTGGCAATAACACACACGGTAGCAGTACTAAGAAATATAGTAGTAACATGTATATACGTGATCAACACAATTTGAACCAACTAAAACAATTATTTTTAGAAAAGTCCTTTTCTAACATTTATTATATTCCTATATTTAATCCAGGCCATCTTTTAATTATTTTAAACACATTAAAAAATTTATTAGAACAAAAAGTATTTATTAAAGCATTATTTGTTGATTCTTTATCTTTTTGGAATTGTTGTAAATATGATAAAATAAATTTTTTTTCGAATAGTAATCATGTTAAAAGAAAAACTTCAGATTTATTGGATTATGCATTTACTCTCATTTTAAACTTAAAAAAAAAATTTAAATTTTTATTTATATACACGAAATTGTGTAATGAAGGTAAATTTAATGAATATACTATAAATTTGTCAAATAAAGATACAAATAGTAAGTACAGGGACGATACAAATATAGAACGAAAATATCAAAATTATAAGCATTCAACAATTAATAAGTCCAATTATTTAAAACAAGCATCTTTTTTAATACCACAAAATTTTAATGATATATTAAAAACACATATATTTAGAAAAAAAGACTTTGTAACGAAAAAATTTTTAATTGAAAAACCTTTTTTTATTTTTTTAATTCCAAATGAAAAACAAACAATTAAACACATAAATAACAAAAAAAATGTTGAAAATACGAATTTCTTATTGTGTTTATCATCTGAAATGAAGGATAAAAACAAGGATCAGTATTCTAAAATTTTTTTCATGATAATTAATTCATACACAATTGTACCTTTGTAAAAAAAACAATAAAAAACAAAAGCATACACATATGTATGTATATATATATATATATATGTGTATTATAAAAACTTGAACAAAAATATATGTCTCTTAACTAATTAACCAAATGATGGTTATTAAAAGCTAGCCGAAATAGACATTTCTAAAAATAGTGAAAACATAAATATATAAATTCGTTTTAATAAAATAGATTCACGTATTATTATGTTATAAAGCTAGATTTAAAGACAATCCTACATTTAGATTATTTCTGAGCTGTTTTTGCTAATTAATGAAATTTATTATCCGTTCCCACTATATCAGTAAAAAATAAAATATGTAAAAACGTTTGCCTTATTAACATATTATTTATTACAACGGAAATACATATACAAAAAAAAACAAAATTGGAAAAATTGGAAAAATTGGAAAAACTGGAAAAACTGAAAAAATAGGGATAATAAGAAAAAGCTTATGATATGAACACTTTTTTTTTTATACATGTTAAATAATTAATAAATATCCCATCTTAATTAATTATAATTCTTCATTTTTTTTTTTTTTTAATCAATAGTATATTGCATTCTTTGAATACAAATTGTGTAATAATTTTATCTTATATGAATTAACTGAGAATTTTATTACCTTTTAATAATTTTCATGCACTTATTTTGCACACATAAATAAAATAATTAGGCTTTTTTTTTGGTATTAATTATAGAACGTCTCACAATTAGAAAAAAAAATAAAAAACACATTTTTAATATATAATAAGTTTATTTAATAGTAGGAATATATGCAAAATATGAGAATCTCGAAAAAGTAAAAACATTACATACAAAGCACTTCATTATGAACAAATATGTATATAAACTTTAAACAATGTGTGCAAATATATAAGAATCTTTCTTTTAACGTGTGTGTATATACTACTGTAATATATACAATGTTAGAATGAATATTGGAAAAATAAGGATGTGTAAATTATATTGCGAAAATAATGAAAAAAATAATTCGAATTAAAAAACCATTTTATACATTGCCCATCATAAATATGAGTATATATATATAAATATATTAAAATATTCAAAAAAATAAGATCTACATATTTTTAAAAGAAATATTTCAAATACTGTATAGATTTTTTGTAAAAATGTTTATAGCTTTTTTAACTAAACACATGTAAGTTGTTTTTATCCTTTGTTTTAATTTTGAATTTTATGTGTACATAAAATGAACTGTTTATATTTTAAAGAGTGTTTTAGTTAAAAGTATGTACATAATGTCTTTTTCATAACATTTTTTTTCGTCTAAATGTGTAAATATATATACATGTATATTTTTTTCTTTCTTTTTTCTGTGGCAAAACTCATTAAAGAAAGGGCTCATTTTTTATTAAATAAATTATTTTATTTCTCACTTGCTTATTTTTGATATTTTTATTTTTTAGCTATAAAAAAATTATTCAGTGTGTTTTATAGTATAATTTTTACCTTACTGTTCAGCAAAAAAAAAAAAAAATATTATATATATTCTACATTTTTACCTTACTGTTCAGCAAAAAAAAAAACAAAATATATATTTATTCTAAAATATCACCTTACTGTTTAGAACAAATCTTGATCTTTTTTATATTTACAACATTACTGTTCAGACAAAAGCTTTGGTGAGTTTCAGCTATTAGCCAATAATAAATATAAAATTGAATTTTAATTTTTAATTTTTTATTTTTTTTTTTTTTTTTAACAAAAAATATAGCATTTATATTTATATATATATATATATATTTTTTTTTTTTTTTTTAATTATTTAACATATATATAAATATAATTTTGCTTTATTTTATTTTTATAATTTAATAGTTAATATTTATAAACATATATTTTTTTTTTTTTTTTTTTGCATTAAACTATTTGAATTTAAAAATTAACATTTTCACACAAAAAGACACATTTTTTTTTTTTTTTTTTTTTATTTCGCCATTCTTAAAAAATTTACTATTATACTTAAGTTTTAATTAAAAAAATGGAATATTTAAATTCAAAAAATTTAAAGCCCACATTAGATATGGAAGATGAACAAAATATATACCACGATGTTACACAAATAGACACATTACAAGAAAATTACGAGCCTGTCAATAGTTTAGGAATAAAAGATAGCTTACAGGCATATTATAACATTGCACGTGAAGAGGAAAAGACAGTCGATGCTAATAAAACTTCATATATAATGCCTGACATGACAGATAATGAAAATAATGTAGATATATCAAATATGCAAGCAACCGCTGCCATAAATCAAAGTTTAATGTATCAAAACGAAGGATTCCCTACAGATTATCCAGTAAGATTTTAATTAAAATAGATTATATAATGCTGTATGTTTATGTAATGTATATATGAGCATTCATTTATGTGTAACATGTTGTGAAATTTTTTATTTATTTATTTATTTATTTATTTTATTTTTATTTTTTTTATTTTTTATTTTTTTTATAGTTCCAAATGTTGAATGGAATGAACACAATGAACACAATGAGCACAATGAATTCAATGAATCCAATGAATTCATTGTATGGAGGAATTTCTCAATATTACGGAGGAATGAATGTTCCTATGACTCCTTATCATGATCCATATGGAATTATAAACCCTTTAGCTTGTGTAAATATGAAATCGGAACCAACAAAAAAAAAAACCAAAAGATTTTATTGTTGTTAATATTTTTCTAAAAAAAATTGTCTATTTTTTTTTTAGTATGTAATAAATTATATTTTCCCTTACATTTATACATAATTGTTTTTACTGTTTTTTTTTTTTTTGATTAAATTTGATATTTATACAATGATTGTTTTTTATCTTTTTACTTTTACTTTTTTTTTTTTTTTTTTTTTTTTTTTTTTTTTTTTTTTTTTTTTTTTTTTTTTTAACTACTTTCCGTTTTTATTTTAAAAATTAAATTTGAAATAAATTCTAGTAACTAGTAATTTTGCTAAAAAATCAAATTAACATAATTAAAAATCTCAACACACCGACACGTTGAGTTTTAATATAATATTTGATATAAAAAAAAAGTCATATTTGTTAAAAAGTGTCGTATAAGTACACATAGATTTATAATGGGAAGGGAGCTTCCTTTTTTTTTTTTATACTTTAAAAAATTTGTATATTTAATTTAATTTATACATATATTTGTATGCATAAATATGTGTGTATATAATACCCATTCGTTTTTTTAAAAGTTAAATTTATGTTATTTTTCTTTTTTGTGTTATACTTTTAAGACAAAATACAAAAGCAGAAAAATAAGACATAATAAAACATACTAAATATAAAATGTATATAGGTCTAAATAAAATAACAAATACTTATACAAATATATAATTTTTAATATTGAACATCTTTTTTAGTTTTATATAAGATTTTATTATGTATGTTCGCGTTTAAATTAAAGCTCTTTTTTTTTTTTTTTGTTGTATGTGTATGTGTATGTGTATGTGTATAACTATTTTTCAAAATTACATTTTTAATAAAATTCTTTTATTAGAAAAAGTGTTATAAGATATTCGGTGTGTTTGTAATATATATATATATATATATATATGTGTATGTATGTGCGTGTGCTATTTTTTATATGTGATAAAATGTTCTATTGCGCGCTTTATTTATTTATCTATTTTTTTTTTTTTTTTTTTTTATTCTACATGTTAGACATATGCGATGTTATACATAATACTTTAAATGAGCTGAGCACCACAAAGAATAAGAATTTGTAGGTGATTTTTACATTCTTCCATTTTATCATTTTATCATTTTGTCATTTTGTTATTTTATCATTTTATCATTTTGTCATTTTTTTTTTTTTTTTTTTTTTATTTTGCGATAAATAAAGTACAAACTCAAAAAATTATTTTTTGTAATGGGACGTGCAAATAAAATATATATTTTTTAATTATTTCAAATGCGTCTTTTTTTTTTTTTTTTTTTTTTTTTTGTATCACATATGTATATATATGCACTTTAGATGTACGTGTTTATAGACTTAACAAATATTATTTTTACGATATGTCATAACATATTATTATACGAAATAGAAGCATTAAAGGAGTCGCAATTGATACATGTAATATACAAGTTGTAGTGTGAGTAATTAACTTTTTTTTTTTTTTTTTTTTTTTTTTACATATTACACCGCAGTTTCACACAATTAGGTACAACCCTTTTGTGAAAATAAAAAAAAAAACACGCAGATGTACAAATACAGTCAGTTCCTATGATTAGACAAAAAGTTTGTTAAAATATGTATAAACAAAAATCACTTGATTCGAGAGATATAAACTACATTTATGAAGACTCGTGGGTATGGGTTAATATAAATTCGATAAAAAAGAAGAATATGCCATTATGTAGAGAAATTTTGGAATATTACAAAAATGAGGATAGCATTTTTTGTTTTTTTAAAGGAAAAGTAAAACAGTTTGTTTCAAACAACGAAGTTAAAATATTCATTACTTTAGATGATGATTATAAAAATTTTAAAAATAATATAAATTATAATATAATAGAAAATGTAAAATACTTATTACCAATTGACACTAATT
>CABPSV020000400.1:0-11681 GCA_902459845.2 Hepatocystis sp. ex Piliocolobus tephrosceles
ATATATAAATACATATATAAATAAATAAGTAAATAAATAAGTAAATAAATAAGTAAATAAATAAGTAAATAAATAGATAGATAAATGGATAAATAAATAGATAGATAAATGAATAAATAAATAAGTTAATGGACAAGTATTTTACATGCATTAGCACAGTAACATTAAGAAGAAAAAAAAAAAAAAAATATATATATATATATATATATAGTAAAAAATGACAAAATTATACAAAGAACCAGAAAGAAAGAAAAAACCACATAAAATAAATTAAGGGTAAAAAACATTAATTAAGAAAAATAAAATGATCGGATATGTTATAAATGAAAAAAAAAAAAAAAAAAAAGGAAGTACATAATGGTATATTTTGCTTTTTAAGCATTTTATAAAAAAATAAAAACAACGTACACAAATAAATGCATATAAGATAAAAAGAAAAAAGAGAAAGCATAAAAATTGAAAAAAATACAAAAAGTGTCAAAAATATAAAAATACACAAGCGTGAAAAGTAGTAAAAAAAAAAAATCGAGTAGAAGGGGTGTACAAAGTAAAAAAAAAAAAAAAAAAAATATATATATATATATATATATACGTCATGTCATGTCACACACAAATATGTAAACCTTTTTAAGACGTAAGAACATAAGAATTTGTATAATTAATTTACAATAAAGTGAACATAATTAAAAACGGTTATAAACTGTATTGTATATGTATAAAAATATAATAATACAATAAAAAATATGTATTCTTTTAATGTTCTTATTTATAAAATTTTAATACATTAATTTAATACATTAATTTTATTTTTTCTTTTAATTCAAATTTTAATTTGGAATTTTATTTGGATTAATAAAAAAATGTATACATATATATAATATATATACGTGTTTCGTTATTTTATTATTAGAAAAAATACCCATGTGTAAAAATGTGGTATTGCAAATTTGTCTCCGTTTTGTTTAATCATTTATTCATTTACTTATTTTTTTTTTATTCTTTTTTATTATTTTTTACACACACCTAGTTGCAATAGTTTTATAAATAATACTTCTTTCTACAGTATTTGTATTGATATTACAGCCTTAAAAGGATTGTTAACTCCAACAAAATAAAATGCTACAAAATAAAAACAGTTTTTTGGTATTTGTTTTTATGATACATATAGAAAAAAAACATTACTATATACAATTAAGTATATATATATATATATATATATATATATATATACGTATTATACACAAGCACATAATTAAATTTTGCTGTGTTTTGTTGGTAAAACAATAAATCTATCATTATTTTGAGGTAAAATATAATTTTTAAACGTTTAGCTCATATTTATATATGTATACCAAACACAAAATAATTAATTTTACAGATCTTAATATATAATTATACCATCTCCTTTTGAGCAAAAACCAATATCATCCATATGTTATAAAAATATGTTTCATTTGATATAGTAGTACCATTAAAAATTTTATTAAAAGTTGTACTATTTTTTTTTTTTTTTTTTTTTTTTTTTAATTATTCAGTATGACATATTAATAATAATTGTGTAAATGTGTTTTTTATTTTTTTTTTTTTAATTTCGTCATTCAAATTGGTTAAAGGAAAGAAAAAAAAAAAAAAAAAAGGAAAAGTATGGCTCATTTTTTATTTACATAGAACAGCTAGTATAATATGTATACCCATAGTTCGTATATATTTTTTTTTTTTTATAAGAGAGCAAGAAAAACATTCGTATTCCTTAATGGCTTATTTTAATGGCTTATTTTAATGCTTATTTTAATGGCTTATTTTAATGGTTTATTCTTCAGTGCGAAAAAAAAAAAAAAAAAAAAAAAAAAAAAATATTGAGTGAATTTTGAAATAGCTTTCGATCACATAAATATATATATAGATATTATATATATATGTACATATTTAATATATACCAATAAATTAAAAAAACAGTATTGATTGATTGATTTTTTTTTTTTTTTCTTTTTTTTAACACTGTTAAGTATTTGTTTTCTACATATGTTGTTTTTTTTATGCCCATTTTTTAGGTGTTACATTTTTTTGCAACATTTTGTCATACATATATTCGCAAATATATACAACCAAACATATACGTATTTATGTACAAACTGATGGGTGAAAAAAAAAAAAAATAAAATAAAAAAAAATAAAATAAAATAAAAAAAAAAAAAAAAAAAAAAAAAAAAAAAAAAAAAAAAAAAAAAAAAAAAAAATGAAAGAATTTTTAAGTAAAAACAGAAAACTGTTAAACTATTTTTACCTTAAAAATTTTTAGCACTATTATTTGTAAGATCTAGAAAAAAATAAAACATAATAAGTAATACAAAAGAAAATATAGAACAGTATGTCATAACATAAATGGTATTGATAGAATAAAAAAAAAAAAAAAAAAAAAAAAAAAAAAAATGCATTGTTTCAAACACGCTTTCATCTTTTTTAAAAGGTATAATATAAGCACATTTAATTTTTTTATTTCTGTTCGTAAAGGCGGAGAAAGGACCTTAAGAAATGACATAAATTATGTTTATTTAAATGAACTATTAACATATGAAAAAAAAAGTATAAAAGACAATATAATAAATAACAAAAAAAATAAAATAAAATATTTAATTAAATTAAATAAAGTAAATGGTGGTATACAATTAAAATGTACAACTTCTTTAATTTATTTATTATCATTAAGATGTAAATATATTGAAAGTATATGGTTTAACGTTTCAAAAAATGTACCTTGTACATCTATAGCTAGCTTAAAAAGTATCATAACAAATATTGACTGGAATAAATATATAAACTATGAAGATTTAAAATATATTTCTTTAAAAATTATATGTACGAATTCGAAGTTATTCGATGTATCGGCTATTAAAGAGGCAATTAACGAATCCTTACGTTTGGTTGTGCATAAGCATGACACAAGTGGTTATTTATTTAACGACAAAAATGTGAATGACAGAAGAAGCGACCAATCAATAAATCAATCAATAAACCAAACAAAAGATCAATCAATAAACCAAACAAAAGATCAATTAATAAACCAAACAAGAGATCAATTAATAAACCAAACAAAAGATCAATTAATAAACCAAACAAAAGATCAATCAATAAACCAAACAAAAGATCATTCAATAAACCAATCAATAAATCAATCAATCTCCAGTTTAACTATTAGAGAAGGTAATGACACATTATATAATTTATCTAAAATGTATAATAAAAAAAAAAGTGTTAATAACAATGTTGATACGTTTTGGAACTTAATTTATGTCCATATTGATGAAAACATAAGTAACATAAATTTAAAATTTAGTGGTAAATTATCACCTCGTTTTTATGAATATGTACATATGCCTGAACTTGAATTTGTTAAAAATTTTGAAGAAAGTAATACAATTAATTTTAATTCTCTTTTTAATGAAAAATATCAAATTAAAAATAAAAAAATAAAAAACATTGTTCATAATAGTATCCCTTTTTGGTCTATTTCGGAGGAAAAAAAAAAGTTAAATATAGATTATAATAATAGCCTAATTGAAACAGATGAAAATTCAAAACATTATAGATATATTTATTTTCGTGATAAGGGGGTGAACAAATATATAAATAATAACCATTCGAAAAATGATACTGCCATTAATATAAAAGAAAGAACACATAATAGCGTTTTAATGAAAATTAATGATAACGATGAACATAGGGTAAATTGCAATAAAAAAAATAAAAATGTAAACAACAGTATCAGTAACAGTAGCAGTAACGGTACTAGCAACAGTATCAGTAACAGTAGCAGTAACGGTACTAGCAACAGTATAAGCAAAAGTACTAACGACAGTACTAGCGACAGTACTAGCAACAGTACTAGAAACAGTACTAGCAATAGTATAAGCAACAGTACTAGAAACAGTACTAGCAACAGTACTAGCAATAGTACTAGCAACAGTACTAGCAACAGTATAAGCAACACTACTAGCAACACTACAAATGGCGTCACAAAATATAATCCCCAATTATATAACAATATTAATACTTACTTAAATAATATGGAAATAAAAAGAATGAATTATTACAATAACGTTTATTTTTTATCAGATGATTGTTATGATACAGTTAGTTGTGTATATGCATTAATAATTCAAAAATGTTTAAAAAAAAAAAAAGAAAATATAAATATTAATATACTATGGGATCCATTTTGTGCTAATGGTAACATTATTTTTGAATTATGCTCTTATTTATTGAATATACCTTTATATAATGAAAAAGAAATATTACCTTTTATGAATTTAAAAATCTATGATAAAAAAGAATTTGACTATATATATAATTATGTAAAACAAAATTATAATTTTAATTTATTTAATAAGAATATACAACTTATAGGGACTGATAATAGAAGCATGATGATAACTGATTGTAAAAAAAAATTAGTTAGGTTTGCAATTTATTACAAGAATTTTTTTCAAATGGAAAATGTAACAAACATAAGTACAGAAGTGGGTGTAGACACAAACACAAACACAAACATAGATATAAAAGAGAAAAATATAAAACACAACTCCTTTTTAAAGAATGTTTTAAAATATAAGTTAGATAATGAAACAGATGATGTAGAAGAAGCGGTGATTAATGATCAATTAAAATATAATAAAATTAATTTACCAAAACAAATATTAGATATAAATTTTGTTAAAGATATGGATTTGTTATATGATATGAGCAACCAAAAAAAGAATGATAAAAATGTAAAAAATAAAATTGGGAATATTATTTTTACTGTACCTGATACTAAAAATACCAACACATGTAGTAGTACAAGTGTTAGTACAAGTGTTAGTACAAAAGTTAGTACAAAAGTTAGTACAAAAGTTAGTACAGATGGTAATAATTGCAACGACAATGTTAGTGGTGATGATACATTTTCTTGTGATAATAACCTGACTGAACAAACCAAATCAGAGAAAGATTTAAAAATTGTAGCTCCTAACATAAATACTATGTCCATATCAACAGAAAAAGATAAAAAATATAATTTTAATTTGCCTATTGATATATCTTTTCATAAGGCCCATTTTTTTAATGTAGCTCCGTTTGTAAAAAATGCTTTTATTATTACGAAAATCCCACACTTTAGTTATTCCAAGGTATGTAAAAAAAAAAAAAAAAAAAAAAAAAAGGGACCCTTAAAAATGTGTAGTAGCAATGTAACATCATTGTGGAAACAGTTGTAGTTGTAATGTAGTTATATATATATATATATATATATATTTTTTTTTTTTTTTTTTTTTTTTTTTTTTTTTTTTTTTTTTTTTTGTTTGTTTAGTCTTATTTACCCGTTATCAATTCATCACTTTATTTTATTTTTATTTTTATTTTTTTTTTTTTTTTTTTATTACTTGTAGGAATTGGGCATGAACAAGAAGACATTTATTTTGTATGAACAGTTTGATCATATGCTTAGCTCAAAAGATGACTGGTTAGGAGTTTATGTGTTGACAAGAGGAAAAGCTTTTATCAGTAAATCGAAACTAGAATGGAATAAAATTATGTCATTAACTGATTCGAAAGGACGAGTATTAACTTTACTTAGCTGGACTGGGCGTAAAAAAACGTTATACTCTCTTTCGTCTCAAGATGATAAGTTAAAAGAATTAGAAAAGTTTAGTGATCAGTTAAAGTTGGATTTTTAAAAAATAAACAAATAAGACTTTTTTTTCTTTTATTTTATAAAATTATTTTGCTCTACAAGGTTATATATGTATATATTATTGCACAAAAAACGGTTTCCGAATAGGAGCTATATTTTTTATCAATACGTTTATATAAATTACCATTATGGCTATATTCCCCTTTTTTTTTTCTTTTTTTTTGTCAAAAATTAATAAGCTGAAATATTTACATTATACTTTATTTGTTTGTTTGTTTGTTTGTTTTTTTTTTTTTTTTTTTTTTTTTTTTTTTTTTAAAACACTCTTTTGTAACGCTTCCAAATAAGTATACATATACGTATGTATATATTATACCTTTCCATATCTTTTGCATGTTCTATAGAAGTAAAAACCATGCTACAAACAGTACAACATATGTTTTTTTTTCTTTTTTTTTTTTTTTTTTTTTTACTAATTAATAATACACTTTATTTTTTCTACCGTTATGTTTTAATTTGTTAACTATTTTTTTTTTTTTTTTTTTTTTGAGGGGGAGGGGAGGAATTAAAACAAAAAGAATTCAAAGTATGGCATAAAAAAAAAAAAAAAAAAAAATAATAAAATAAAAAAAACGTTAAAAATAAGGTGTAAAAAAAAAAAAAAAGTACGTTCAAATACTTACAAACACGTTCAAATGCATTCGCATTAAAATACATTAAAGTATATTCAGGTAGCGAATAAAAAAGAAAAAAAAAAATGATTTCAGCTTTCATATAATGAAAAAAAAAAAGGAAGAGATTAGAAGATGCATACTTGTCATGTTTATTTTCCTTTTTTATTTTATAACCATCAACAACTGTGTTATAATTAATCAACTTAATCAATGTATAATACAAAACGGGCAAGATGTTATAAACAAACATAAAGACAGTTCTACAAAAAGGGACTTATTTTCAACTCCATATACTATGAATAAAAAAAGAAAAAATTCAAACAATGTGTTAATTCAAAGTAATACGTGTTACTTTATCAGTAAAAAGGAGGAAGGGAGTAAAAGCAAAAGTAAAAGCGAAAGTAAAAGCAAAAGTAAAAGCGAAAGTAAAAGCAAAAGTAAAAGCGAAAGTAAAAGTAAAAATAAGAAAATGTTAAAAGCAAAAAGTAGTAAAATAAAGAAAGTTCCCTTTTTTATAAAAAACATATACACAATAAGAAATAAACCATATTATAAAAATAGTAGCTATACAAAAAGTAATATACTGAAAGAAGTAACCCATGACATTTCTAACTTATGTGCTACAAATTATAATATAAATACTAGCAGTTGTGATAGTAAAGATATAAGCCTAAGTTCTGAAATGATAGAGCATTTGAATTTTAAGTTTGATGAAGAGTGTAAAGATATAATGATTCGAATTGGTAACTTCTTAGAAATGTCTCCCCAACTTGTGTTTAAATATGTTTGTGTTAAATTAAATAAGTTATTTACGAATATATATACAAATGAGAATAAAAACATTCCATTTTGTAGTACAGAACATACATATAATATAAATAATGATACGATAAAAAATAACAAATTTAAAATATATTGTATATTAGGACTAAAAATTTTAAAACTTTTTTTAATTAAATATTTAAGATCTATAAGATTATGTATACCCAAAGAAGTACGTAAAAGATATTGTTATGATTTTTTAAAAATTGAATATATATCTAAAATATATGATAAAAAATATAATTTAATTGATTATGATATTTTTAATAAACTTTCTGATAAATTAAAAGTGAAATTAATATATTTCTATATAGCTTTAAATCCAAAAGATGTACCAAATATATTAATAAAAATATTTAAGAAAGCAAATTATAACAATGAAAATGAAGTTTTATATAAATATATTAAAAGTTGTAAATTTACATCAAGAGGTGGTAAAAAATTTTATCATAAAATTTGTAAAGAATATATAAAACTGTTTGAAAAACATAAATTAATAAAAAAACATTCAAGTGATGATGATATATTATGGCAGCGTTTTTATTTTCTCATCAAAAAACATAATTCGGATATAATTAACTGTAAAAAATTATTAAAAGAAACGTACCGTTTAATTTTTAGTAAAATTAATTTTGCTACAAGTAAATTAGTTTATTTATTTGAAAAAAAAGGTTACAAAATTTTTGAACCAATGCACGTAAATGTTTTAGACAAGCACAGAGAGCATGTCAACATGTATGATGAAATGTGTAATAAACATGCAAATACATTCGACAAATCCAACGAATCGAGCGAAACTAACGGACCCAGTTTAAATAAATTACTGAAAATAGGACACCATAACAAAAAATGTGTTATAAATTATATTACTAATTTAAAAAAATTTATTATTACTTATATAGAGAAAAATAAAAGTATATATAATAATTTTTATATTTTAAAAAAAAATTTGAATGTTAGTAAAAATGAATATTATGATCATAACATAACGCCAATGACGAATCTTTTTCATTTAACACAGTTTGAAGAAAGTGGAGTAAAAAAGATAGACAATAGTGGTGGTAGTAGCAATAGTAATACCACTAGTAGTAGTACCACTAGTAATAGTACCACTAGTAGTAGTACCACTAGCAGTAGTACCACTAGCAGTAGTAGTGACAGAGAGGAAAATGAAAAAAAAATTATTCGTGAAGATATACAACTTTATTGCAATGAAATTATAAATAACACAATCGATAACATTTTAGATATAATTATTGAAAGTAGTGGATTTGTAAATACAAAAACGTTGTTAGGAATTTACAGTTCAATAAAAAATAATAAAAATTTTAAACTCTTTCATTTTAGAAATAAGTTTGATACATATCCGGTGAATGGATAAAAAAAAAAAAAAAAAAAAAAAAAAAAAAAAAAAAAAAAAAAAAAAAGGGTGTGTGTGTGTGATAATGTTTTATTATTACCACCCCTTTTATTTTTTTATCACTATTAAAGTATTTTTTATTCATTTGTATTTTTAACCTTTTTTTAATTTTAGTCTGTTTGCTTGTTACAATTACTAGACAAAAAAAAAAAAAAAAAAAAAAGTACTTATTGAAAAAAACACTTATTTTTGTGCTAATCATTAATACATATTTTTTTTTTTTTCATACAATTTTTAGACTGTCAAAAATAAACCCTTAAATATATATATATATATATATATGCACGTAGCCATATGTACTTTTTTTATTTTTTTTTTTTTTATTATTATAGTTTTATGTTGTCATATATAACATAGTTATCTGTTTACATAGTTATTATTAACATAAATATGTGTAAAAATAAATACTTACATATTTAAAAAGTTTTAACAATTTAATCATATATGCAAAAAAAAAAAAAAAAAAAGAGAAAAAAAAAAGGAGAAAAAAAAAGGAGAAAAAAAAAGGAGAAAAAAAAAGGAGAAAAAAAAAGGAGAAAAAAAAAGGAGAAAAAAAAGTGAGTATACAACATAAAATGAATGAACTAATTAAATGGATGACACAGTAGTTCACAAATTGGATTAAACTTTTTTTTTTTTTTTTGTTCTTTACTTTATCTTCCTATCCACACATAAATTTTAATCATAACTAAATACATATACACACAAGTATAAAAAAAAAGCTGCGATATATATATATATATATATATCCCAGTTTTTGTACTGAAGGAACATAGCTAAAATGGTGTAAAAAACACGTAACAAAAATATGATCCAAACATACTGGTATAAAACCTACTGGTATATAAATTTAATGGATGGCATGAGGACATCGACAAGGTCTTGGTCACTGCAACTTACTTCCACGACAATGTAATTTCTATCAGTCGGTAAATTTTCTTTTGTTATTTGCATAAGTACCTCATGGATTGGTTTGTTTAGTCTTTCTTTATTATGTGCGGGTAAATAACAATTATACAAGCAAGCGTTCCCAACAGATATTAGATTAACATCTACGTTATATTTTTCATTGATATAGTCGATTAGGTTCTTTATGGTACCGTTTTCTGTAAATGAGAAAAAAAAAAAAAAATAAAATAAAAAATAAAAAAAATAAAAAAAAATAAAAAAAAATAAAAAAAAATAAAAAAAAATAAAAAAAAAAGGGATGAGTGCAAAAGCATAAAAACGTTTTTTTGGGGTGTATGTATACATTAACATATAAAACAGACACATAAAAAAACGCATAAACGCATAAACGCATAAACGCATAAAACGTGTAAAAAAAACTCACTTATAGATATCTCCAACTTATCCCATGGAGTAAAACCATTCGGAATGGCCTTTATAGGACCTTTCATCAACTCATCGTAGTCTTTGTCATGCATTTTAATTGGTGCCATTGGTTCGGAAAAAATAAAAAGAGGTAAAGAAGTGTTTATAAAAGCGTTTTTAAAATAGGATAATACATCTTTTTTTTTTTTTTTTTCTTCATCAGTTAGTTTTATATAATTAAGTATATCATCTAAATAATAAACATATTTTAAAATTTCTATTCCAGCTAATCCAGTTATAATAGATGTAGTAGTTGCTAATGCAGGTATAATCTTACCAGCAATAATTTTTGCTTTTAAAGGATTACATGGCTCTATTTTATAATTAATAGCTCTAAGATTTGCAAAAGCATAAATAAAATTAACCTGTAAGTTGGTTTTTTCATCTTTATCAAATTCGATTGGATTAATTTTTAAATTATCAGTAACAAATCCTAACAATTCATTACAATAATCTGTTATTATTTTATCATCTTCAATTACAGTTATACTTATATTATTCAAATTGTTTTCATCTAAATTTACTTTTGTTTCTTGTATTTTAAATGGTTCTACTTTTATCTCTTTAGCTACATTAAGTATATATTCCATATCAAAACAAGGAGGTATACCATAAACTTGTGCATATAAATTTGATGTACTTTTTAAAAATTCTTTAATAAGTTCATCATTAACATTAAACGTGATTGGCATAGGTGGTTTTTTTTGTCCTACCCAAAAATATTCACCATTAGATAATTTATAATCAAGTGGAAATGTATGTAATAATTGATTAATTTGATTTATAAAATTTGTATAAAATAAATCAACTGCATTTTTTATACAAGTTTTAAATGTATAATCTGTAGTTAATTCTTTTAATGTTTTTATTACATTTTTTAAAGTAACTAATAGTCCAGAATTATTACCCTCTTCTTTTATTTTTTTAATAAATTCGTTTTTATCTTTTAAAAATTGTTGTATACTTAAAGGAGTATTATAAAATAGTCCTTGAAATATATCACGTGCATATTCAATAGTATGAACAATATCGTAAGGAAAATGTTTTAAAGTACATAAAGGAATAGAATCTTCAGGTGGGTCATAACTATCGTTATAAGATTGTGTTAGAAAAGGAATTATTACTTGTACATTTCCTTTAGTACCTAATGTACCCGACTCAAATAAAGGTTTAGAATACCATACACATTTATTATCTACATATTGTCTTGCTTGTATATTATCCAATGCATTTACAATTAAATTTTGTCTTTTCCAAAAAGATTCATTAAATATATGTTCATTTTCTATTCCTACTTTTGTTTCTAGTGCACATACATTTAAATAATTATTCTTTTTTTTAATAGCTTCGGATGCAATTAATGATTTGGATTTACCTACATGTTCTCTTCTAAATAAAAATTGTCTATTTAGGTTAGAAATCTCTATATGATCATTATCTGTAATTGTTAATACACCTTTACTATTTTCACCGTTTATATCACATTCATCTTGCCCACTACATATATCTAATAAAGAAAATAATTTTGCATATTCACAACCTAATGCACCTGATCCAACTAAAAACACATGTAACTTATTTAATTTCTGTTGAAATTTTTTACCAAATATTTGTATTATATTATCGTTTTTACAATTTTGTTTTTTTATATCCTCATTTTTTGTATTTTCTCCATTTTCTCCATTTTCTCCATTTTCTCCATTTTCTCCATTTTCTCCATTTT
>CABPSV020000401.1:0-16763 GCA_902459845.2 Hepatocystis sp. ex Piliocolobus tephrosceles
TTTTTTTTTTTTTTTTTTTTTTTTTTTTTTTTTTTTTTTTTTTTTGTTTTTTTTTTTGTTTTTGTTTTTTTGGGAGTGAGCAAACTGACTTATACATACATGCGTCACTAACGAAATAAATGTTCGGACTATTGAGGAGAAAAAGGGTACTATGTAGTTTTATACTATTTTTAGCCTATATAGATTTAAGACTTGTTAAAAATAAAAGAAAATGTGCTGTTAATACTGTTTTGAACAAAATATATTATCCAAATAAAAGGGAAACACAAAAAAAATGTTGGTATTATATTTTGAAACATAATAAAGTAAACAAAAAAAAAAATCGAAAAAAAAATAATAATGAATTATACGAAAGTTGTAAGAAAAGACCAGAAAGAAAAATAGATTGTTATGAATTAAATATAAGAAATGATAAATATTTTTTAAAATATGCAAAGAAACCAGTAAGTCCTATGTCTAATTTACACAATTTTTCACCTTTTAAAAATATTATAGCTAGTTTTCATCCTATTAATTTTGATGTGAAAAAGAAATTGAGAGAAGAAGGATTTCAGTTTGAGAGTGAAAAAACAAATTCGAATATTTTTCCATCTCTTGATGACATTATAAAAAATGGAAATCCATCAACCAATATGCATTTTTATAGAAGGCAAAAATTAAAAAGTATATTTTATAGAGATCCTTTAAAATTTGTAAATACAAAAAAAGTGATTCAAAAGTATAATAGAACAGCAACACCGGAAAAACAAATAAATTATGATACATTCAAATGTGATATTTTTTATGTACATTCGGATGGGACCATCATGAACATTGAAGTAATTTATTTAAAAAAGAAAAAAAATATAATGTAACTTAGTGAATAATTAGTGACGTTTGTAAAACGATTCTTGTGTATGTGTTTAGTTAGTACATGTTTACATTTGCATTCTTTTACACTTATATGTATTTACTCATTGACACATACTCATTGACCTTTTTTTTTTTTTTTTTTTTTTTAAATTATACGTATGAACTATTTATAAACATTTTCTGTTTGTCTATTATTTTTCTATAGGAAAATAGGCCTCCATATGAAAAGAAGTTGGAAGAAAGCGAAAAGGAAAAAGAACCTAGATTCGTTATAATGGCTCCAGTAAAAAAAAAAAAATAATAATATATATATATATATATATATATATATATGTATGTGCGTTTGTGCCCTTTATTTTTTTATCCCTTATTTGTTTATTATCACATTTTTTTATTTATTTTTTTCTTTACAGCCCGGACATGCGAAGGAAGAAAATTTAAAGGTAAATATATACCAGCTTTATCGTACAATTTAATTTATTTATTTTTACTTTTTATGAAATGTGGAATTCATTTGTGGCATGTTTTTATTTTATTCGTGCTTCATACATACATATATTTACGTACGAACATATATTTACATACGAACACATATTTACATATGAACATTTATTAGGTGGGAGATAAATTTCCAACTGTTAATGAAGAACATAAGAAAAATCTATTTGACAACCATTTCGCCAAACCTAAGAAAATTAGAGACCCATTAGTTTTACCTGACGGTAGAAAAATACCTTAAACAGTTTTTTTTTTTTTTTTCATTTTTTTTTTATTTTTTTTTCATTTTTTTTTTTTTTTTTTTTTTTACTTCTTTACTCTTCTAAAACTTTGTTAATAAAAATAAAATTAAACTATGTGAACATGAAAAAGTTTTGGTTAATTGGTTATCTGTGTATTTGTTTTAAGAAACGATAAGAATCAACTGGTTTATTACCAAAAAAAAAAAAAAAAAAAAAAAAAATGACAAAATGACAAAAAAAATGACAAAATGGCAAAATGGCAAAATGGCAAAATGGCAAAATGGCAAAATGACAAAATGGCAAAATGGCAAAATGGCAAAATGGCAAAATGGCAAAATGGCAAAATGGCAAAATGGCAAAATGGCAAAATGGCAAAATGGCAAAATGGCAAAATGACATAAATGTAGACTATCACAACGCTATAATATTTTGTACTACTTCAGTTTTTTTCTAAGTGCAACGTATGTGATATATATATATATATATATTTTTTTTATTTTTTACGAATAAAATGTTGTAAATTATGTGTACATGTAACAAAAGTACAAGCTTAATAATCAGTTATATTAAGAGTATATGGCAATTTAATATTCTTCTGTTCCGGTAAAATAAAAAAAAAAGTTCCATCATAAGAAACTAAAGGTGATATTTCACAAAAATCAAGCATATCATCAGTATTATTCGTTATATAGAAATTCTTTTTTATAAGCCATGATTTATGTAAGTTACTTATATTTTTTTGTACATTCAGTAATGTATTCACTTTAGTATGAGTATGTTCAGCATTACAAATATAACTATTACAAACATGTTCTGCAAAATTATGTTTTATTGGATGGAACTCTTGTTCACTTGAAACTTCATATGATAAGACTTTTTTTGCATATTTAAAAATATCAAAAATAAAATATTCATAACAATATATATCTGAAGTAACTAATGTATTAATTTTTTTGTCATACTGGATTATGTTATAGTATTGTTTTTTTTTGGGAATCCTATGTATTTTAATTTTGTTGTATATTTTATTTTTAATTATATATTGTAAAAAATTAAATGAAAACATATGATGACATATATTAGCATAATTAAATAAATCAAAATTATTCAAAATTTGTTTATCTATTTCAGTATATTCACATACTGCAAATGGGTTTTTATAAATAAGATCAAAATTCTTGTTACTGTTGTTTTTGGTGACACTATAGTTGGTCATACTAATATTTTCATTAATTCTAGTATTACTATTATCATTATTATTACTATTGTCATTATTATTACTATTATCATTATTATTACTATTGTCATTATTATTACTATTATTATTATTACTATTATCATTATTATTACTATTATCATTATTATTACTATTATCATTATTATTACTATTATCATTATTATTACTATTGTTATCGTTTTGGGTTCGGTCTGCATCCCTTCCAACATTGTTCTTATGAAAAGTTTCATTTTTTTTTTCTTTCATACAAAATATACCCATCGATTGATTTTTTTTTTTTTTAATTACTTTGTTAACAATATCACAATTGTAAAATTTTAAAAAACCAACTAATGTTGGATCCGCGATTTTATTTAATATATTATCGATACTTATAATTTGAATATATTTTATATTTTTTTCTATCATGTCGTTTATAATATTATATTCATCTATGGCTTTAAAAATTGATCCATTACCCGCAGGTGTTGTTAATAATGTATTTTCATTTTTTAAAAGAATATTGAAATTGTAATCAGTTGTGTATGTATTACATTGTTTAAATAATTTTATGTTCTCTTTTTTTAAACCAAAAAAGTTGTTACTTTTTAAATAATTCATAATTTGGTTATCTGTGTAATTTGATGTCATAATATAAATATATATGGATGGTATATCCTTAATTTGTTTTAACATTTCAATATTGGTTAAATTTGTTATTTTTGTATTAGCATTAAGTGAAGAATTATTCATTTTACAATTTTCACATTTTTGATCACACCTATTAGGGTATATATCATACTGTTTATTAATAACAGTATTAGCAACTAATGTCCTTTTTGTATCGTATGTGTTATTAATACACATTTCATTGTTCGATGCTTTATAATCATATTTTATCATGTGAGCAATAGCAGAATAGTATTGTAAAAACTTAATTTGTTCAAAGTAATATTGAATAAATGTTTTTTTTAATAAAGGTGTTACTTCCATTAAGCTTTTGGGTTTATTTAAACCTAAACGTTCTCCTAATCCACCAGCTAAAAACAAAACAGCAACTTCACTTCTTCTAATAGATTCTATGCCTATATTTTTTAATTCATTAATTACATTTTCATTTTCGTATAATTTTTCAAAAATTGAACCATTAGGTGGGTTCGTACATTCATGTAGACTTCTATTGATGTTGATATTGTTTGGTGGATATATGTTATATTTTTCATTCATCCAATGATTGTTACTTTGGTTGTTGTTATTGTTTTTGTTACGTTCTTTTTTTTTTTCTCTTTTCAATTTTTGTAAAAACGAATTCAGTTCATTATAATTGATATGTTTAGAATTATCTATATTATTTTGTTTGAAATAGTTATACAATATTTGCTGGTCATGTTCTTGCAATAACTTTAAAATATTTTCCATCTTGTGTCATTTTATTTGTTTATTCTATTTATTTATTTTATTTATTTATTTTATTTGTTTATTTTATTTGTTTATTCTATTTGTTTATTTTATTTGTTTATTCTATTTGTTTATTCTATTTGTTTATTCTATTTGTTTATTCTATTTGTTTATTCTATTTGTTTATTCTATTTGTTTATTTTTTTTAAATAAGTACTTTATTCGATAAGAAAGAAATGGTGCAGTACGGTGTGTAGTAAATACAAGGATGTCGTTAATTAACTACTTTACTAAGAAAAGTATGTATACATATGTATATATTTGTAGCGGATAACTAAAAAGAAAAAAAAAAAAAAAAAAACAATCTTATTTATATTTTACCCCGTATGCAAAAATAAGTCTTAACACAAGAACAAAATTTAAATATTTGGTTACAGTTTAAGTAAAATAAAAATAGGTATAACAATTTAATTCTATGCTAGCAACATAGTTTTTTTTTTTTTTTTTTTTTCTTTTATTGAATTAAAAAAAAATCGAATCTAACTTTATTTTAAAAACTTAAATGATCGTCTTACGGTTATTTATTATTTAGAAATATTAAAGATATTAAACGCCCTTTCTTTTTTTTTTTTTTTTTTTTTTTTTTTTTTTTTTTTTTTAGCTTTTATATACATTACATTATTTATATTACACTATTCATTCATCATATTTCGTTTTATCTTATGCGCTTATGTTGTATCAAAAAAAAAAAAAAAAAAAAAAAATATTGTAATTCACTTTTTATTTTTTCCATTTTTTCTACACTACTAATATTGATGGTTTTTTTTTTTTTTATGTGTTATATTATAGTACCCCTTTTGCTTTTTAAAAATTATTTTCTAACTATTTTTCTATTGTTTAATAAGAAGTCCACACAAGTATAAAAATGGTAACACAAAAAAAAAAAAAAAAAAAAAAAAAAAAAAAAAAAAAAAAAAAAAAAAAAAAAAAAAAAAAAAAAAAAAAAAAAAAAAAAAAAAAAAAAAAAAAAAACTGCATGCCTATAACTGTGAAGGTATAGGTAAAAACATAGCGCAAAGCGTAAAATAAGTTAAAAAAAAACATTAAAAACAAAATTGTTCAAAAAATTAGTTATTTAAGAAAATTAAAAGAATTAGTTGTGTTTAAAAAACAATAAAATAAATAAACTGGTAAATATATATGTGTTATTATTTACAATCGTGAGATTATGTTGTTATGTGGCTAAATTATGCATCAGCTAAAATAAAAATAACAATAAGGTATAAAATAATAGCGAAAGTCATGTAATTAGGCTATGGTATAATCAGGTCTGGTAATTAAGTCATTTAATTAGAGACCAAGTAATTAAGTCACGTAATTAGGCCATGTAATTAAGTAACGTAATTAGGCAGTGTAATTATATCACGTAATTAGGCCATTTAATTAATAAGTATATATTGTAAAAAAAAAGATGTAAAAAAAAGGGATAAAAAAGGGATAAAAAAGGGATAAAAAAAATTAAAGCGATTAGAAACGGATAAGATCAAAACAGACAAATAACAGGTTCGAACATATAAAAATGGATATAAAACAAACAAAATAGAAAAAATATGTAAAACTTACAAAACCAAAAAAATTGACAAAACAGGAAAAACAAGAAAAACACGAAAAACAAGCGAAACAAGAAAAACACGAAAAACAAGAGAAACAAGAAAAACACGAAAAACAAGAGAAACAGGAGAAAAAGGGAAACAAAAATACACTAGAGGATATAAATTAAAAAAAAAAAAAAAAAAGGGAATAACATCAAAAACAAGAGAATAAAAAATAATGATAAAAAAAAAAAAAAATGTTGTACATATAATAATATTTATTATACGTGTGATTCTTCGGATGGAATAAAGCATTTTCACTTACTTTCGTAATAATTCGCAATCGTTCGTAATTATTCGCAATCGTTCGTAATAATTCGCAATCGTTCGTAATTATTCGCAATCGTTCGTAATTATTCGCAATCGTTCGTAATTATTCGCAATCGTTCGTAATTATTCGCAATCGTTCGTAATTATTCGCAATCGTTCGTAATTATTCGCAATAATTCGTAATTATTGGTAATCGTTAGTGCGTTTGCCATTTTCCCACATTACGCACAAAATAATATAAACATATAATTATATAATCGTATGAACTTACAAATACATAAACACATAAATACATAAATGAATAAATAAGCACTTAAAAAAAAAAAAATAGGAAGATGTAATTATATATGGACGCAAATTTTTTTTTTCACTCAGATATTCGCTATCAATACAGAATGGCCAAATCGAGGCACAAGTAAAGATGGACCTGCTTGCCATTCATTTGTATCAGGTGAAAAGAAATGACAAGAATTTAAAACTTCTTCATTTTCTCCTCCAGTAATTATATATGAATCAGATAAAATAGCTGCTGCAAAATTCATTTTTTTTTCTGGAAGATTATTTAAAAATTGCCATCTTTTATTAAATGGTTGATATTGTTCAACAGAACTTAATATATTATGTTCATTATCAATACCACCAATAATATATATTTGATTTAAGTAATTGAATGCAGAACCTGAACTTCTAGCTTCTAATAAAGGGTATGGGAAATTTTCCCACTTGTTCATTTTTTCATCATATACTTCTACCGTACTCAATCTTTCACCATTTGTTCCTCCAAGTATATAAATTTTATCTTCATGTGCTACAGACATAGCAGAAGATCTAGGAGTATTTAAAGGAGCTACTTCTACCCAAGCTTTCATTCGATGATCATACGCTTCAACATTTGGTATAATTGAAGAACCATCATACCCACCTATACAATAAATTCGTCCATTTAATGTAACACCATTATTATTTCTTCTAGGTATATTCAAATTACTTGATGTATACCATACATCTCTTAATCGATCATATACCTCAGTTTCAAATAAAGCTTTATAGTCATAATTGTTACCACCAAATACATATAAAAAATTATTTAATACAGCACTTCCAAAATATGCTTTTTTTGTTGTCATAGGTGTACACATACGCCAACATTGTTGATTAATATCTAACATTTCCATTGAGTTTAAATAATCTATTCCATCAAATCCACCCATTGAAAATACTAATGGAAATGGTAAAAATTTAATATTATAAAACTCTGCTTCTTTTAATAAAGCTTCACTTTCACTTAGATTTTTTGGTATAGGTACAGTTAATGGATTTCTTAAAAAGTTTAATATAATTCTGAATAATTCACTATCACGATCTAAAAATATTCTTCCTTGTTTATCTCTAGTTACATGAAATCTACCACTTAATAATTTATCAATAAATGAATCTTTTTGTTGTGTTAAGGTATGTCTTGAAGTTTCAAAAACTACTCCTCCAACATTTATATCAATCATAGTTTCAGTTGCTATGTTAGCATCTACTATTTTTTTTTTCTCATTTTCAAAATTTTTATATTCTTGATAATATTTTTCTTTTTCTAAATATAAGACTAATTTTAATTTGTCTATTTCTTGTAAAAATCTTAATCTTTCTTCATCAAATCTTTTTCTATGTTCTTCTTTTTCTTTTTTTATTTGTTTATATCCGTTAGATATATCTACGTCTAATTTTTTTCTTTCTTCTTTTATTTTTTGTTCTTCCATTATTTTTTTATTTTCAATTTCACTATATAATCGTATTCGTTCCAATTCTAACTCTTTTTTATCTTTAAATATTTTATCTTTTTCACGTATAAAATTCATTTGTGTTTTTTTAAGCCAGTTTATAAAAGTTATTCTTAAATCACTTACCATATTTTCAAAATCAGCTGGATCATTTAAATCAGTTTCTATCACATGTTTTTCATAAATGTCATTCATAATATTATTATTATTCACATTGCTACAGCTAATTGTATCTGTTGTATAAATATTTTTTTTTGGATTATTTATACTACTGTTATTGTTATCTTCATTTGTGTTTATCATTTTCATTTGTTCTAAAAATAAATCTCTTTCTGTTTCCTTTTTGTTATAAAATTTTTTTTTTAAATTTAAATTATGAACAGAACTAGCAAGATTGTTACTGCTGTTTATATCAGTTAGATGGATGTCTTTATTTTTATTCATAAAACTTACACCATTTTTATTTAAAAATTTATTTAAATAATTGCTATTTATATTTTCTTTCGATAAATTACTATAATTACTAAAATTACTAAAATTTGAGGGGTTATTTTTTGGAAAATTATCAGATAAATAATCATCCTTTGCATCAAATTTAGAATCAACTACACTCAAATCTATGGACTCTAATAAACTATCATTAATATTATCTAAACTCACATCGTCTTCATCACTATCACCATTGCTACTGGCATTATCTTTATTAGTAACATTTTTTTTATTACTACCTTTATTATTTAAAACGTAATTTTTTTCGGCACTTTTTTTTATCTTAGTACTTGTTAAATTTAAATAAGAGCTAGTTTCAATATCTTCGTTACTGCTCATACCTTTTTCTTCGTTATCCATACTGCTGTCATTGCCACTAACGTTATCACTACCCGTGCCACTATCACTACTGTTATTATCATCCATCTCTCTTTTATCATTCATAGAAAAGTCGGAAGTTCTATTATATGGGATTTTTTCCTCCTCCATATTGTTCATTTTGTTCAATTTTTTCATTTTTCCTTTTTTTTTTTTTGCTTTTGTTTTTTGTTTTTTCCTTTTTTTTTTTTTGTTTTTTCCTTTTTTTTTTTTTTCAGTGTTATATAATTTTTAGATAATTCCTATTTGCCACTACAAGCACAACCTTTTTGTTTTATAATTAGATTGTTTTTATTATTGCAGTAAAGAAAAAATAAAATTAAAAGCGTGGGTGGTTCGTCAAATAAAAAAAAAAAAAAAAATAAAAAAAGAACTCCTGTAATGTATGCGGAACGGATACAAAAGAATGTTATGTTTTTGTCACTTAATTACAACCTATATATATATATATACATACTACTTGGCTAACTGTTTTGATTAAAAATTATATATTAAAAAGGTAAACAACATAAGTTTTAATAAATATGCTTATAATATCAACAGTTCTCAAATGAGCATCTTAAAAATTAAATATACATGCGTGTATGTAGTCATATGTATATATATATATATATATATATATATATATATATATATATATATATATGTTTATATATGAACACAAACGTATATGAAGATAAAAACTCAAGATTATTTCTTAGATTCTCCTCTCATCATACTTGTAAAACATTTATACATAAAAACATTCCATCTACATAATATTATTTACTATATATATATATATATATATATTTATATATTGTACGAAACAAAATTATATATATACTATTTTATTATTGTTGATAATAAATAATCATAAAAAAAAAATAAATAAAAATAAACATTATACAAAAAATAAATATTATTCATATATTTTTGTAATTCTATTTAAAAAATAAAAAAACATTTACAAAAAATATGTAAAAAATGAAGAAAAATTTTAAAATAGTAAATAAAAATATGCATTTGTAATTTGCATGTATATATTATGTGTTTATATATATAAATATATAATCACATGTTTCTTTTTTTTAATAATCGTTTTTTATTATCTATTCAAAAAAAAAAAAAAAAAAAAAAAAAAAAATTGTATATATTATGCATACATATATATAATAAACATACTTTTATATATAATTTTTTGTACATGTTTAATATGTTAACAAGGAATTTTGTCCCATAAAATTTTAAATTAATTTGTAAAACATGTTTTACAATATAAATAATATATTTTATGTACATATGTAATACATCTGTTAATTTTTATTGGGGTGCATCTTGTTTTTGTTTTTATTTTTGTTTTTATTTTTGTTTTTTTTCGTTATAAATGAAATTTTATACGTATCCATTTGTATTAAATTTCAATGCTTTACCATTGTTATACTACATATACTGCAATATATTTCACTGTATTATATTATATAGATCTATATATACACAAAAAGATATGTGCAGGTATGTTATACAAATTATGTTATACACATATATATGTATATATAATGAAGAAAAAAAAGCCACATTCGCATCCATCTGTATTAAAACATTAAAAGTTTTGATATATTCTGTAGTAATTAACATAAAACTATTTCTGTGACAAATAAAATTATAGTAACTATTGTTGGTAATAAAAATTATGTTTGTATAATATAATGTACAAATAAAATTACATAAAAAAAAATAAAAAAAAAAAAAAAAAGAAGAAGAAGAATAAAATAAAATAGCGAAATATCCAGCTATGTTTTTTTTTTTTTTGTTTTACTTAATCATTTACCGTCGAAAATTAAAATATGTTAATGAAATTTTATAAAAATTGAAAAAATAAACTGTTATAAAAGTAATACCCCCTGAAATAAAATATATATATATTTATATTTTTTTTTATTTTTTAATTTTACTTAATACTAATATGTGTAAGCTGTCATATGTATGTGTCATGTAGAAAAACACATAGCATGTTTTTTTTTTTTTTTTTTTTTTTTTTTTTTTTTTTTTTGCATATAATACAACTATATAAACGTTAAGACATGTTTTGAGTTTTATAAGTCCTTTAATAATATAAATTCAAAGTTAAAAGATAATGATTAACTTTTCAAAATAATATAATAATTATTAAAAAGTTAATTTAAACAAAAAATAATGTATAAATGAATTAAAAAAATGGGTAACCCAGATAAAAATAGGAAGAACGATGTCGGATTAAATAAGCAAAATGTGTGTTAACTCATGTTAATACAACAACACATTAAAACGGTTAAATAATTAAAGTAACGAAAAAAAAACAAAAAAAAAAATAATACTAAAAAAACAGATTTGAAGAAAATGGTACGGAAGGAAACAAACAAAAACAATTGCTCAAATTATGTTGCAAATAGTATCCAAAAATAAAATAAAATAAAAAAAGTGGGTAAATAAACAAATAAATAAAATATAATAAAATTTTAATAGTTAAGTAAAAAGAAAACGCAAACAGTAGAGTGTATTGTTTTAAACAAAAAAAAGGAAGCAAAACGAAACGAAAACAATAACAAAAAAAAAAAAAAAAAAAAAAAAAAAAAAACAAAAAAAAAAAAAAAAAAAAAAAAAAAAACAAAAAAAAAAACAAAAAAAAACAAAAAAAAACAAAAAAAAACAAAAAAAAACAAAAAAAAACAAAAAAACGTTAGATATAATTCGGGTGTTCACAATGTAGTTGTATATGTGATGTAACTATCAGTATAATACATTGCCTAGTCATTCGCATTAAATTTAACAATATATATGTGCACGCATATATACGCACGCATATGTTCACACTTATCTGTATATCATTGTGAACAGCGCTCATTTACACTTTCGACATGCTACATAAAGAACCTATTGTTAATTTGCGTTTTTCAAATAATAGGGTGAATTGTGTATCAAAAACGATAAAAGAAGCGAAAAGGCGTGTAAAGCAAGTTCTTTTGATTCACATTTAACTAATTTAGAAATATATAAACATTTTTTTTTATTTTTTTGATTATAATGTGTATATTTCATTTTTAGTTTATTTTGTATTATACGTTGATTTGGTTGTTTCTGATTGTGCTGCTTATCATGGTCATGCTCATACGTATGCTTATGATCATTACTATGAACATTGTAGTCATCATTATAAAAAGAAGAGAACTCTTTTTTTTCGCACTCCTTTTTTTTGCGCTCCTTTTCAAAATATTTTTTATGTGGACTTTTGTTCATGGCTTGTTCGCTACTGTAAAAGCTATCCTTCGGTTTTCCGTTTAGTGCGAACTTTTGATATATATATTTTTTTTTATTATTACTATTTTTTTTTGTTTTATAGAACGATTTGTATAATATCCTTATATAGTAGGAAGGTTTGAAGTCACTAAATTGTTTATAATGTTTATTTTTAAATAAATTTTGTAATTTCCAACTTTTTTTTATTTTATGTATGAGATTTTTGTCATCTTGGTCTTGTTCAGATTTGATATATTTTTTTTTTTTTTCGTCATTTTGATTTGTATTTACATTTGAATTTTTTTCGTTATATTTGACTTTACCATTTTTGCTATTTTTGATTGGTTTACGACTTTTAAGCATAGTGGAATATTTGTTAATATGACCGTCCCTATCTAAAAAAATTAATATAATTTCAATTTTTAGAATAGCATGAATATATAAAGCCCATAACAATTTATCCCTCTCACAATATCCTATTTCTTTATTACTAACCCATAAAAAGTTTTTAATATTATTTGGGTTGTTGTCCTGTTTAATTGTGTATAAAAGAATAATAGCTATAATATTTTTTTTTAAAAGTTCTTTTTTTTTTTTTTTTTTTTCATTTATTACATGATTTGAAAAGGAAATTGGGTATTCATAATTAAGAAATTTGGCATATTCTTTAACTAAGCTTTTTTTATGTGGCCTAATAACTGATTTAACAGCAAGCGTTTGTATTTGGTTTAATGTTCCAATACATAGAAATGTATAAAAGGAAAAAATACTGTTAAGTAATCCACAGAATAAGCTACTAAAGGCACTATATAAAGAATAAAATATAATACTACATGTAGAATAACAATTTTTAAGTTTTCCATTTTCACTTTTTCGTATAGTTTTACTCTTTTGTATTGCTTTAAATGGTTTATAAAATATGTTAATAGAACTGATAACCAGAACTTGAAACAAAGATTGGAGTCCGTAGTAGATACCTTCACCACAATTAGATGGTTGATCTGTTATTTCATGTTGCATAAAATTACTATTTGTAGTTATACTCAATTTGTCTGAATTTCTGGAAAATCGTTCAAAACAAGTACTCCAACTACCAAAAAATCTACTAACCCCTTCCAATATACCAGATAATATATTTCTACTAAATTCGATAAGAATATTTAATAATACTATACAAAATAATAAAGGGAAAGAACATACATTAACACTTTTTTTTATGTCTTTAATACAACTTATATATCCTTTTTTCCAGTGTTTATATATAATTAATGGGTTACCTATAAGGTCTATCGCACCTAATAAATTAAACATTTGATTCATACCTGAGTTTATATAATCATTCATAATTTCATTAAATATTAATACATATAATGACCCACACATATTTTTTTTTATTTCTTTTTCAAAATATAAATTGGCATCACTAATATTTGGGATATTCATAATTAAAATAGATATAGCATTCATTATGTTTGAATCCATGATTTCATTTTTCTTGTCATAACTTAAACTTCGATTTTTTATATTTATAATCAGTTTTATTTCGTTTATTTTTAATTTGGATATAAAAATTTTATCCAAACTTATTAAATTATTTTTTATATTAATATTTTGCATTTTCTTTAAAATTTCTTTTCTTTTTTTTAATAACTCTTTATAATCTTTTTCACATTCTTTTAAATAATTTAATTTGTTTTCTGTTAATGTATCATATGGGTAAGGACTATTTTTAGCTCCGATTGCGTTTATTAATTCTTGATATCGGTTCGTGTAATTATCTGAATATTTTTTAACATATGTATTGTCTTTTTCAAATAAATCTGAGTTTAGGCTTAGGTCTAAATTTTTCTGTTTTTTTTTCACCATCTTAGTGGTAATATCTATCACTGTTGTATCATCATTGTTACTGGTATTATTGTTACTGGTATTATTGTTACTTGTATAGAAAAGAGTATATTCATTTTTTTTGCCCAGCTTGTCGTTCATTGGTATTTCACTACTATGCATGAAATCGTAGTTGTGGTATTTGATAGGTGTATTATCTGTGTTAGGACTGGTACTCTTACAAGTCTTGTTTTTAATTTCTTGATTATGCACATCTTCGTAATGCGTAAGTTTTACCTTTCCACTTTTACTAGTTTCACTCTCTATAGTTTTTATTTTTAAAGTTTTATTATCCTCATTCATCATAATCAAGGAAGGTTCGAAGTGAAGCATGTCGTTTTTGTTTTTTTTTTGTTCGCAATTGTTTTGCATATATATTTTTTTGGTGTTATCCATTTTGTACTGATTTATATTTCTTAACTCTTTAATTTCGTTAAAATTAAAATTAGCAATTTTTTCATATAAATAATAATCTTTTAAAATATGATGTTTAACTAATTCCTCAATTGGTCCCATGTTTTGTTTATATTCTAAACTATCAAAGTCAGTGTCTCTAAGTTCAATATTTTTTTCCAAGTTAAGTGAATTATAATTATCTACATCGTACTCTAATATATTCAATAATTCGTCAAACACTTTTAAAAGTTCAATAATAAAATACGAATCAAGGTTTATACTCATTGAAGCAATGTTTATATTTACTTCTGACAATTCTAAAAAGTTTTTCATATTTCCTCTTCTTTGTTTGAATATTGTTACATTTAATATTGTGTCAGGTTTTAAATAAAAATAAAATGGAATAAGATGTTTATATGAATGGTATAAAGGGTCTTTTTTGTCTAAACTGATAAATAATCGATTAGTGTCGAAAATTGAAGAAGAATAAGGGTAAGAGTCAGTTATATTATTTTTAGTATGATATAAAATATTTAACACATTGTTAGAATAACTTTCCGAATAATTAAAAAAACTGTTTTTAGTGTTACTGAAATTGTTAGAATTGTTGACAATACTATGATTTTGTTTTTTTTTGCCTTTAGATAAGTTATAACATTGTTTGTTTTTTTTTACCTTTTTTGTGGTAGTTTCAGATGCCATATGGTCAGGTACAATTCCTTTGATCCTATTTCGTTTATTTATTTTTTTTTCTTTAAATATGTCATTGACATTATTATAATACAGGCTGTTATTCATGTTTGTATAGTCTGTTTCGTCGATGTTCAATTTATACAAGTAATTATTATTGTTCTTTGATTTTATAATCGGAAGTAGTACATTTTTATAATAACTGTTATTTGTATGATTATCAATTTGCAACCATTGAATATTTAAATGAAACAATTCTTTGTCATTTATTTGTTTATAAATTGCTAACATATTTTCTATAGATATATATAACACTTCTTCCAAATTATGGTTACTTATACTTATTCCTATTCCTTTAAAAATAAAATGCATGAATATGTTAAAATTTAAAAAGACTTTTGTTTTTTTTTCTTCTTCTTGTGTTCCGTTCATAATATTTTTTTTATATATATCCGAAATAATATACGGCATGTGTAAGTCTGTTCCTGTTACTTTTGTTTTTATGTTTTTCCTTTTTTTAAATAAATTATGCATGTAGTTCATACTGGGATGAGTTATTATGTTTTTATGGTTATTTTTATCACTGTATTGATTATTTTTATCACTGTATTGATTATTGTTAGTTAATGAGGCGTTGTGTTGCTTTTTAGTAGGTTTAATACTATTACTATTAATTATGTTACTTTTGTTATATTCTTTTTTTTTTTTATAAACGCTTTTTATTTTATTTTTAAGCAAATCGAATTTTTTTAAAAGTGAATAATTATAAGTAGGATATGAAGATAAATTAGTATTATCTAATACATTCTTAATTATTTCGCTATAATTTTCAAATGTAAAAATAGTTTTCCCATTATAAGTTTTTTTTGTACATAAAATATAAATAAACATGCCGGTACTATTTTTATTCAATTTTAATAAACTCACATTACTTGCTTTTTCTAAATTTAATATATTAACATTTTCTTTATTTAATTTATCAAATTGTTGTAAAAATTGTCGCAAGTAAAATATTTTTTTATTAATAGTTGTTATATCATGAGTGTTTCTGATATACTTAGTTACAATCTTGGTTAAATAATTTATTTCTTTATGTAAGTTTTCTTTTATCATATTGACATATTCCAAATGCTTCTGTTTATTTTGTTTCATTCTTTTTTTTTGTTTTTTTTTTTTTTTGTTTTGTTTTTTTTTTGTATTCGCATTGGTATTAGTGTTGCTGTTGTTATTGTTGTTGTTGTTGCCGTTCCAGTTTTTATCGTTTCGGTTGCTACCGCTACTAGCACTGACTCGATTCGATAACACTATATCAATTTTCAATTTATGTTCTTTATATGGATTGTAAAAAGAAAAGTTGAATGCATAATTTTTAAATAGTTCATCGAACTTTTTTATATTTTGTTTTCGTTTTTGTTTGTTATTTATTTTATGTAACACTTCAAAATGATTATAAATACCTACTTGTCTTAATTTTAAATCATAATTAGTTAAATTTATTAAATAATATGGAACAACATCAATATCTTGGAAACGTACAAACTTACATCCTTTGAATGTTGTTATTTCCATTGAACAACATGTATATTCATAAGGAATGTTATTCTTTGATTGGAGTAATTTTTTTAGTATATTCGAATAAACAAAGTCACTTTTTTTATATGTTTTTAACAAATAATTAATTTTTTTTATTACTCTCTCTTGATTGTGAAAATTGCTTTGTGATATTGCCGGATGTCGAAAGTATATCATGCTTACTCTTGTCAGGTCGAAG
>CABPSV020000403.1:57-2557 GCA_902459845.2 Hepatocystis sp. ex Piliocolobus tephrosceles
TTAATGCCTGAAAAAAAAAAAAAAAAAAAAAAAAAATAATAATATATGTGACTAGCTGAATAAAATAATGTATAATTTAAATTTAAATATTTGTCAGCTTAAACAACTGGGATATACATATATATATATATATATATATATATATATATATATATATAGTAAATAATAAATATATAACACATAACAAGATGTGATATAAAATAAAAAGGTGTTAAGGCAAAAGAAAAAACTATAAAAAAAAAAAAAATAAAATAAAAAAAAAAAAAAAAAACACACACTAGACAGATGAATGAAACATATAAAAATTACAGCTTCTTTTATTCGGGTGTTACTACTCTGTATAATTTTTAATAAATCTTTTAAATAGTCTTTTTCAAAAAATATATTCAAATGAATTATGTTATTCATTAGTGATATATTTAATAATTTTAAAAATGTTAAAAAATAAATTTCATTTTCAAGTAAAAATGATTTATTTTTTAATTCTTTTTTTATAATATAATGAATAAACGAAAACATACTTTCCGATTTGTTTTTTAATTGTACATAATTTATTTTGATAAATGTATATATTATTCCAATAAAGTATAACTTTAATAATATATGTGTTTCTTTTTCATTTACATTTTCTATGTTAGCATCAGAATGTATTTGGTAATATATTTTTTCTATTAGTAGTATAAAATTTTCATCAAAACACTCTTTACATATCTCTTCTTTGTTAATACTAATATAATACAGTAGCTCAAAGTAGTTTATATATAAATAATTATCATTTTTAACTGCAGTATGTTCTACATTTTTAACTGTAGTATGTGCTCCATTTTTAGTTACAGTATGTTCTTCCTTTAAATTTACTATGTTAATTGTGTTCAATGCGATTGTTGCTCTTTCTACCATTAAGGAACAAGTCTTTTTTTCAAATTCAGTAAAAGTTATAAAGTGGTTGCTGTTTATGTAAATGATTATGTTAAAACATAACAAATGCAAAATTTTTTTCTCGTCTTGAAACGAACTATTGTTTTGGATTAAAAAGTTTAAACAAAAATTAAGGATATTGTTTGTTAAATTTTTAACATGTTCGTTCATATTTTTTTTTGATTTTTTTTTTATTTTTATAGAATGTTCATAAAAAAATGGTTTCAATTTTATGTCGTTACTTGAGCTAAATATAACATCCAACATATATCGTAAGACAAAAAACAAAAAACTAAGAAACTCACAAAAAAGATCATTTTGTTTGTCATTGATTTTGTTTATATTATCAGATTTAATAACATCAGATGATAAATATTCAATTATTTTATTTACATTATCAAAAAATAAAATATTTTCATGTACAATCAATAAATTTTGTTTAATTCCGTTATTACTATTTTTTAACAATAAGTAAATAGAATTATTACTACTACCACTTTGTATAAAATAAAAAAATATTTTTAACAAATCAATACTAGTTAAATCGTATTGTTTATTTTTAATTTTCTCATATAATTTTTTTAGTATATTATTAATATATTCATTTTCATTTTTGTTTATTAACAATTTTGCATTTTTCTGATTTATTATGACCATGTTCATAATTATTTGAGTAATTAAATGATGTTTAATGTTACTCTTTTCATTATGTGGCATTAATAACAACTCTTCAGTCAGTTTTTTTACAATATTACATTTAATTATTGCTTCACTAAATTTTTTATATTCAGTTAATAAAACAAAACAGTGGATAATATTGTTGTCAACTTTTTCATTTTGACCAAATATAGAAGTTAGCGTGTTTATAATTTCACTTTCAATTATTACTGTACAATATAATTCATCAAAATAGTTGGCTTTTATTTGACTGTAAAAAAAAAAAAAAAAAAAAAAAAAAAAAAAAAAAAACATGCAACGAAAGTTAATCAATGTATTAGTAATGTGCGTACGTTTGTATTTAGCTTGTTGTTTTTTTAGGGAATAGTTTGTAGCAGTAGCAGTAGCAACAACGTGTCTTAAAATGTGATTATACTATGAGTACTCACTTTAATGCATGTACTAGAAACAACTTTAAATATTTTATCATATATATAAGTAATAAATCTATGTTTGAAGGATTAACTAAGTTATTCTTTTCATTTTTTTTTCTATTCACAATATATAAGCCTAAATCAAAAATTAAAAAAAAATATTGTTTAATATTATCTATGTAATTTGTATATTTTTCTTTTATTTTGAAGCTGATGAATTGATTAGTTGCATGTTCAAAATGTGTCAATAAAAGATTTTGAAAAAATAAGCTTTCGTTTTTTTTAAACTTGTTTATAATTAAATTTAAAAAAATATTCACATCTTCTAACTCATTATAATTGAAACGTTGACGTGTTTTATAAAACTGCAAAAGAAAAGTAATTATTTTTTCTTTAGTATTATTTGATATATTTATATCATCATTTAAAAATAAATTTATGTCCTTTAGACTTGTATTGGTATTAGGAAAACCGCTATTGGTATTCATTTT
>CABPSV020000403.1:5057-17035 GCA_902459845.2 Hepatocystis sp. ex Piliocolobus tephrosceles
TTTTTTTTAAGAACTATAAATTACCATTTTTTTTAAGAACTATAAATTACCATTTTTTTTAAGAACTATATATATATATATATATATGTATAGCACAGCTTTAATTCAAAAACTGGTTTGTTTTTATAAGATAAAAATGTAAATTAACGCGGTTTTTTTATTCTTCTTCTTCTTTTTTTTTTTTTTTTTTTTTTTTTTTTCGCTCACTTTATCATATGTTTGTTATTGCTTATGATGTAAAAGAATGACTTTTGCAATAAAAGATATACATATTATTATAGACGTATATTCTCACACATACATGTGTGCTATTATTTTTTTACTCGAACACACACCTAGACACATGTACTACCTGCACAAATTACACATATACGATTATTTCAACATCCTAGAAAATATAATGGTAATTTTATGTTTATATATATATATATATATATTTAATTTTTTTTTTTTTTAATATAAATTATTTCTATATATGTTTGTATAGGCTTGTACATTGATACTGTTTACTATCTTTACATTTTAACAATGTTTATATAAATGTATATTAAGATATACATGTATATATGGTCTATCTCGAATATTTGCACAGATATCTACATATGTATGTATATGTAGGGACTTACTTTTATCGCTTTTGTTTTATTCAAACCCTTAAAAATAAACAGTATGAATTTGAATGAAATTGATAAAAATAAATTATGTAACGTCTATTTGTATAAAAACAATAAACTAGAATTAATAAAAAATTTAGAAAATGTAATTATAAGAAAAATATGTACGTGTAGTAACAGCATAAATGTAATTCTACAACATTTGAATGGAGAGGATAAAGAAAAAAAAAAGATAAACACATTAATAGAACTGAACAAATTAACTCTTACATGTAATAATATCAACAATAGTAAAACAAATAATAAAAGCTACTTACACATATCCTATAATGATTTATATGATTATACTTATGTAACACTTGATTTGTTTTTATATTTGTTTTATTTTAATGATTATAATAAAAATAATGAATATAATAAAAAACACATAACTACAGATGAAAACGATAGTAGTGGGGGTTTAAAAAATGAAAATCAAGTAAAAAGTACCAAAGTATTGATTAAAAAAGATTTAAAAAAGTTGTTAAAAAATGATAATCATAGTTATACTTTTGTATATGACGCAACAACTGGTTTAGACAAAAATGAAACTATTTTAAAAAATAATTATAATGATATAACAAGTAATAATATAAAAAGTAATGATATAAAAAGTAATGATATAACAAGTAATAATATAAAAAGTAATGATATAAAAAGTAATGATATAAAAAGTAATAATATAACAAGTAATAATATAAAAAGTAATGATATAAAAAGTAATAATATAACAAGTAATAATATAACAAGTAATAATATAACAAGTAATGATATAAAAAGTAATGATATAAAAAGTAATGATATAAAAAGTAATAATAAAAATGTAGAATATCCAATTGTATATACAAAAAATTTACCTGAACATTCAGAAAAAAAAATATATTTTTGCTCAAACGAATTTTATTGCATCACTAAACAAAATGAAGTAATTACATGGTCTTCTAATCCAAATACTAACATTATTTCACGTCCTTACAATTTTGTGTCTACATTTATCAAATATATAAATTTTGATGAAAAAATAAAAATTGTTCATATATCTTGTGGCTATAATCATGCTCTTTTTTTGTCGTCAAATAAAAATTGTTATGCATTGGGTGGGAATGAATTTTATCAAGTTTGTGGAAATGAAAAAAAAAAACAAAATTTTTTTAACACCCCCCAATTAATACAATTAAACAAAACAAATATAAAAAATGAAAATAAAATAAAATATATTGCAGCAGGGTATGCACATAATTTAGTATATACATATACACATGAACTATATGCATGGGGTAACAATATGTATAAACAACTTTTTATAAAAAGTAAAGTTATTAAATGTCCAACACTTATTTTAAACCAGCGCATCTGGATTAATGTGATGAAAAAGGTAAGGAAATGTAAACGAAAAGGAAAAGGAAAAGGAAAAGGAAAAGGAAAAGGAGAAGGAGACGGAGAAGGAGACGGAGAAGGAGACGGAGAAGGAGACGGAGAAGGAGAAGGAGAAGGAGACGGAGAAGGAGAAGGAGACGGAGAAGGAGACGGAGAAGGAGACGGAGACGGAGAAGGAAAAGAAAAAGAAGAAGGGAAAGGAGAAGAAAAAGAAGAAGAATCAAAAACAAAAACAGAAGAAAGCCCAATGGACATGACTGAAATGCACATTCATACAGAAATAAACAAAATAAATAAAATTGATAATATAATGAACAAATTAAAACGCGAAAATAAATTTGAAATAATAAAACTATGTTGTGGTTTTTCTTTTTCCTGTTTTTTATTAACATCGAAAAATTGTTACTTGTTGGGTAAAGTAAATGTATTAAACAATAGCAAAACTAATACAATAAAAAAAATAAACAAAAATAAAAAAATAGAAAACGTTTTTTGTAACTTTTTTCATATAATTCTAGTAGAACATTTTAAAATTAAAAAAATAATCCCAACAATAATAAATCCGAATTTGAAAGAACCTGTTTTTATATTTTGTAATTTTCCAATAAAACAAAAATTAAGTTGTAAAATAAAATTAGACATTTCTAAATCAAATAACAATCATGAAAAACGAATTTATGAAAAACGAATTGATGAAAAACGAATTGATGAAAAACAAATTGATGAAAAACGAATAGATGAGAAATGGATACATACCAATAATGTTAATTGTCTTAACCTTAATAGCAGAGACAATAATAAAAACGATTATAGTAATACAATACAATTTATTTTTTATTACGGTGAACATAAACAATGGTCCAGCTATTTTAAGTGGTTCAAACAAGGTTTACATAAAAATTATAATAGTTCAGAATATAACCACATGATAATGCCTAATGAAAATAAAAATGAAAATTTTAAAAATATATGCAAAATAAATAAAAATATAATTAATAAAAAAGTATTTTTAATTTTTTATAATTCAAATTGGTGTGTTTTTTTTAAAAAAAAAATTATTATTTCCAATTATGTTGGTAAAATAAAAAGTGTCAAACCAAATACTATAGCTTTATTAAAAAACATAAAATTAACAATACAAATAAAAAAAACACCAATTTATATTAAAAATAGTGATATATATGTTTTTTATTGTTTTATAAATAATAGAAATAATAATAAATTATATAAAGTGACTAAAGGTATAATGAATAAAAAAAGGACACATATATATACAAAATTATATTTTATAAAAAATAAAACTAATAAATTTATTTATACTGAAACATGTGACGACATTGACTCTGATATTATATGTAATAGTGATAACAATTTTAAAAATGATAATTTTATTAACTTTTGTTCAACTGAAGAAAATAAATTATATACAAATGTGGGTAGGGATGATACATATAAACACCTAAATGATCTATCGCAAAATTTTACCAAATGTTTTATACAACTTATATTTAACAATTGTTTATATAAATATTCATGTCCTATTACTATTATAAAACCTGATATATTAAATATAACACCTGATGTTGTTTGTATACATACAAATAATATTATTAATATAAATATGTTACATCTTACTAACGACTTGGAATATATTCATGTATTATTATATAATCCGTTGTTAAATTTTTTATATATAAAAGCTTACTACAACCAACAACAAAACAATTTTGCATTTACGCTTCCGTTAATACCTACTATCGTTTTTGCAAAAATTCGCAAAGGTACTAAAAAAAAAAAAAAATAATAAATACACTTTACACATAAATATATATGTACATATTTACGTACCACATTAAAAAATAAAAAATTTCTATTTTTTTTTTTTTTTTTTTTTTTTACTTCCATTTCAGACTATATAAAGTTTCGTGTTTTTGCTTCCTACAACAACATGGAGTATAGTGAAAATCAAGTTTTATTAACTGTTTCAAATGCATGATATTTTTTAAAAGACAACTTAAATTATTTAAAGTTAGTCAAGCCAACAAAAAAAAAAAAAAAAAAAAAAAAAAAAAAAAAAAAAAAAAAAAAAAACATAATTACACATATGCATATATATGTACGAAAAATAAAAACATAATTATTTATATGTAATCAGATCCACAAAAAATATAATGGGTATATATTCGTAAAACGTTATCCATGATATGACGAGCCCAATGCACGTAGAACATAGTTTTCTATTCATATGTAACAATTAGTTTTTATTTTATTTTTTTTAATTTTTTTATTTTTTTAATTTTTTTTATTTTTTTATTTTTTTATTTTTTTTCTTTTAAGCAGAAGTAAAATGAACCATTGCAGAGAATATTTAAAAACTATGTTCGATTAATTTTAATTTATATTACTTTATTAAATTATTGACACATATACACTTTCTTTTGTCATTAATTAGACAAAATTGGATCAAAAGAAATGAAACTTCCAATGACGTTTTAAAAATGGCCATAATACGTACATATTCATACATACGTACATATATATGTACATATTCCAAGTTTGTATTCCATCTTTTGAAATAATTAAAAATAATACATGTATATATATATATATATATATATTACGAGTGGGTATATAGTTGTTAATTTGATTACGTATATTATGTTAGCAAATAAGAAAAAAAAGTCACAAGGAGCAGGTTAATTTATAACGAACATTTTTTAAAAATACAATAATTATATAGAAATGTATATATATATATATATATATATGGGTATATATAAAGAATGTTAAATTTAATAACTTTTCTATGTGACTTTTATATTATGTACATATGCGATAACAAGAAAACTACTTTTGGTTTTCTTTCCCCAATTGTTTTAAATCTAAAAAAAAAAAAAAAAAAAAAAGTGAAAAAAAAGTGAAAAAAAAAAGAAAAAAAAAAGTGAAAAAAAAGTGAAAAAAAAGTGAAAAAGTAAAACATGAATGGGCAAAAACAAGTAGGGAAAAATAAAACCTAGCAAAAAATTTTTTTTTATATATTTTATTTATGTAAATAAGATGGCGTACATATATATATATATATATACACGTATGCATAACTTACATCCTCAATTTCTATATTTTTGGTATTGTTCATTTCTTCTTGTGCTTCCTCATCTGATTCATCTTCTAAGAACTCTACACCGTTATGTGCATCTTCATCGAAAATATCTGTTTCGTTTATTTTGGCTGTTTCTGGTAACTCCCCGTGTGTTTTTAAACTTCTTGCCTCGTCGGGGGTATATCTATAAATAATTTAAAACAAATTAATATACACATATATATGTAAAAAATTTTATGTGCAATCATAATACTAGATAATAAATACTATTGCATTACAACTGCATATTTTTTTTTTTTTTTTTTTTTTTTAAATATTGAATTATGTTAAAATATATAAATATCCAATATTAGCTTTTAACATATTGTGTAATAAATAAAAATTTACTTTGCTATAACATCTGCCTTTTTGTCTTGATAATCTCTTAATGATACTAAAATTATATCTCCTGAATTTATCCAAACTCTTTTTCTCATTTTACCCCTAAATATGTATAAATATATATATAATATATATATATATAAACAAATATATAAAAAAAAAAAAAAAAATAAAATAACCATTAACAATAATGTATTTTCACGACATGTACATATTGTGTATTCCAACGTTAATATATTTTATATAATTCAGAGTTGCAAGCACTTTTTTTTTTTTTTTTTTTTTTTTTTTTTTCTTTCTGTACAAACCTAATGTGACACAATCGTTTAACTCCATCAAAACAGTGAGCTTCTAATCTACCATTCCCCAACATTCTTAAAACTTGAGCGTATTCTATAAAAGGAATAAATAAATAAATAAAAAAAAATAAAAACACATAAGCAGTGGAACATAGAAATAAGTAAAAAGATAATTAAATAAATAAATAAACAAACAAACAAATAACTAAAGATATATATATATATATATATATATATACATAGATATAACCTTGATCTTCTTCTTTATACAGCAATTCTCTCTTTTCTCCTTCATTATCATTTTTACCCCTTCTTCGGTTTTTACCACCCTTACCTGTTCATATTTATGATAGTAGTTAAATAAAAAAAAAAAAAAAAAAAAAAAAAAGGAACGTAAATAAATATACAAGCACATAGTCATATATTTTATTTTAATTTGTTGTGATATATGCATGCAAATTTGGACATTTGTAGAAAAACATAAACGTTAATATAAAAAAAAAAAAATCATATTTTATAGTGTATATATATACATATACATATATGTGGGCATCATAATCAATTCATTCAGTTCAATGAAACATTTAAGAAAAAAAAAAACATATTAATAAAAATAAATATTTTAACCTTTATTTTTTGGCATTGTTAAAAAAAATCACACAAAAATATAATCCTTGTTATGTTATAATTTTAAATTATGTTTACACTGTTATGTTTTTATTGCGAGATTCTTCTCTTTTTTTTTATTTATGTAAGTATGTATATATATAATATTTTGTATATATATATAAAGTAGGAATATATAACCGATGAGTAGCTATGATGACTATACAGGGTTTATTTTATGAATTAGTTTAACCACATATATGTGAGTATATATATATATATATGCATGTATGTATATATAATCTTGTGAAACACCTTTTTAATATTTATACATATATTCAGTTTATCCTAGCCTTATATTTCATCAAACGGATTTATATGCAAAAAAATTGCTAATAATTTATTAGTTTGTCGAAATAAAAATGAACGACAAATTTTGAGCTACAATTTTTAAACTACAATTTTTTTTTTTTTTTAATTTTTTTTTTTTTTTTTTTATGATTTGTTCATAATTTTTTAATATTTTCCTTCACTAAATAACTGATTTTTTAATTTTATATACGGCACTACACAAAAAAAAAAAAAAAAAAATAAAATTAAAAAAAAAAAAAAAAAAAAAAATAATTATAATAAAATAGTTTAATACAAAATATTAATGTTACAATATGCCATAACAGTTGACTATTATAATATTAACGTTTTAAACATAATGTAAAATTAATTTCTTAAGTAATTAAACGATTATGAGAGTAAAAATGTATACATATTTGTGTATATATAGATATACTTAATCCGAAAACGCACTTAAATGCGAATGTTTTTATAGGTTAGTATGTTTTAATATATATATATATATATATATATATACATATGCATATTCTTATATGTATATACATTCATACACCTAAAGATTTTAGAGTAAAAAAAAAAATGACATAAAGCAACATAAAACGTACACTTGTTCATACATACATTTCAATAGCACAAATACATGTAATATTTATGGACATACAAAAAAATCAAAAAGGAGAACTAAAGTGGTAATAGAAAAAAACTTTATTTACAAAAGATATATAAAAAAAAAAAAAAAAAAAAAAAACAAGCTCAATAAAATTATATTTAAAATACTTCTCTTTGTAATTTGAATATATAACAGATGTAAAATAAAGATATACAATTGTAATAAATATATATACATATATATTTTTTTTTTTTTCTTCCTTTATATTTTTATTATTTCATTTTTTCTTTTTTTTACTACTTGCTGGCTTTTTTTTTTTTTTTTTTTTTTTTTTTTTTTTTTTTTTTTTTTTTTTTTTTTTTTTTTCGTTACAATAAAATAATAACAAAATATATTCACGTATGTATATTTTTTTACAATTCTTTGAGTATGTTAGATAGCGTGTTTTTGAATTTTTTTTTTTTTTTGTACATATATAAACATATATAGGGACATATATCCTTTTACATTAGTTAATTATAATTTACTACTTCAAATATAGGTATAAATTTTATCAGTGGGTAAAAAAAAAAAAGGCGTTGCGTTTTAAAAAAAAAAAAAAAAAAAAATGCAGAAAAAGCAAAACAACTTCAATAGGCATGTGACATAAATATAAGTATATACATATGTAATTACGCATAACATAAATAAATATATATATAATTTTATGCTCATAAATTATCTATAAAAATTTTTAAATAAAAAATAACTAAGCAAAAAAAAAAAAAAAAAAAAAAAAAAAAACGAACATTTTCCTTTTTATAATATGATATTGTTGTTTCTTTTTGAAAACATTGACTTCGAAATGAGAGACCCATAGAATTTTTCAACATAAATAATGAACATAAGTGAAAAAAAAAAAAAAAAAAAAAAAAAAAAATTAAAATATATATATAAGCACAACTAAATAACCGTTATATATGTTAAATCAAAGTTGGTAAGAGAGAGAGAAAAAAGAAAGCATATTTTTAATATAAAGCAAACTTTTTTTTTTTTTTTTTTTTTATAAAAATTGTCAAAGTACATGCTCAATCAATTTACAAGTTGTAAAAGCGCTGTAAAAAATAAAAATCAAAAAAACCAAAAAAAAAGCTAAAAAGCTAAAAAGTTAAAAAGTTAAAAAACTAAAAGGCATAAAAAGCTAAAAGGCATAAAAAACATATGCGTAAAAATTGCTGAACAAGATGAAGAGTGTAAAAATGCAAGACAATTTTGTAAGGATGGGGATAGAAGGTCCCAGGAATGTCAATACAACTAATTTTTATGGTAGTTATTTTTTATCAGAAGATGAACAATTTTTTAGTATAAAAGAATTTGAGGAAAATTTAAAAATGAAAATAATAAAAAATGAAGAAAATTTGTTAATATTAGAAATAAAAAATTTAAATGTATCTATAGCCAATGCATTAAGAAGAATAATGATATCAGAGGTACCTACAGTCGCTATTGAAAAAGTAAATATATATCAAAATACTGGTATAATAGCAGATGAAATTTTATGTCATAGATTAGGTTTAATACCTTTTAAAATTAATCCTGATTTAATAAATTATAAGGACGAGGATGAATCATATAATAGTTTTAATTGTCTCTGTTTTAAATTACATGTTAAGTATAATAAAAAAGTTGGTAGTAATACTAATTCCCAATGTGTATATTCGAAAGAATTAATTTGGGTCCCCTTGGATGAAGAACAAAAAAAACATTTTGAAAAAAATATTCCAAAAGTTGTAGAAGATAACATACTAATAACTAAATTGGGTTCAGGACAAGAAATAGAACTTATTTGTTTTTTGGAAAAAGGGATCGGAAAAACACATGCAAAATGGTCACCTGTATGTACAGCTGTATATAAAATGTATCCTCTTTTTAAATTTGATGTATCTAAGAAATTAACAAATGAAGAAAAAAAAGATTTAGTCAATTTATGTCCAAAACATGTATTTGATTTAGAAGATAGTGATAAACTAGTTGTTAAAAATCCACTTAAATGTTCTTCTTGTCGAGCTTGTATTGAAAAATATCCAAGTCAGGTATCTTTTGAAAAAGTAAAAAACCATTTTATTTTTACAGTAGAATCAACAGGATCAATTACATCAGTAGAAATTTTTAGAAAAGCTTTATTTATATTAAAAAATAAGATTAACGATGTTAAGGATGTGTTGGAGTAGTTTGGTACTCAACCAGAGTGGAACGAGGATATGTTTTTATTAAAATTGTAGTTAATAATTGGAGGGAAAGCAGATTTAAAAAAAAAAAAAAAAAAAATAAAAATAAAAATAAAAGTAGTTAATAGTGAAAATTTGGTAGTACATTTTTAAAGGGTAGTTGATTATATGGGTCTTTAAATGAACAGTCTTTATGTGTACATTTTATATACACATATATTTATTTATTGCCAAAACACGTCATTTCATAAAGTTTTATATATGCAAATCAAAATAGCGATAAAAATAATTTTAGTTCTTATGAACAGATGAAGTGACAAATTTGTATTTTGATAAAAAAAAAAAAAAATAATAAAAAAAATAAAAAAAATAAAACAAGTTGTAATTAAAAAAAAAAAAAAATAAAATAAAAAAGTGCAAGTAAAAAAACAGACAGATATATATATATATATATATATATATATATATATGTACGTGCGTGTTTATGTTTTCCCATAACCAGACTCTATAGGTATAATTATATAAAACTGATCAGACTTAGAGTTAAGTATATGGACATATTTACGGAATATTCGATTAAGGTTAACGGTTTTATTACCATTGTCTCGTCATGTCCTTACTGAAGTCATTATGCTTAGGATTACGCATGGAATTACGCATAGGATTATCTATGGAATTATGCATTTACCTTTTTTTTGTTTCTTCATTATTTGTGCTTTTTCTTAAAGATTATTATTGCATTTTGCTTATTTTTTCTCATTTGTCCTTTCATACAGTAAGTTGTTCATACAATAATTTGTTCATACAATAATTTGTTCATACAATAATTTGTTCATACAATAATTTGTTCATACAATAATTTGTTTATACAATAATTTGTTCATATAATAATTTATTCATACGCAAATTTATTTATACATGGAACCATTATTCCGAGCTATGCACATAACCTACTCGTTTATTCTCGTTCACAGTTAATCGTTATAGTTAAAACTTATTCCTTTTTTTTTCATTCGAATTTGTTTTTTATATTTAGCACGTGACATTTTGTTTATTTTTTCTTTTTCTTTTAATTCATTTAAAAACTCTTTTCTATTTTGTTTTATCCATAATTGTTTTTTCATTAAAATATTTTTTTCTTCATTTGATAATACATTCCATTTTTGTGCAGATAATCTCACACAAGTTCTAGTGATATAAATTTTATCATCTTCTGTATATTCTTTATTTAAGATGTTATAATTAATTATCCATAGTATATACCAATTTATATATAAATATATTTGTTTAAGTAAAAAAAATAATTTGAATATAATAAAATCATTTAGTAAAGAAATTTTTAAATTCATAGAGTTAGTAATAGGACTAAAACTATCTGCTACTTCTAATTCAATTTCGTCATGTATTTTTGTTCTTTCTATGGTATCATACGTTCGATAGTTTGGATGTTTTGAAAGTATAGTACTCTGTACTTGTTTATTAAAATGTTTATTTTTTCTTAACGCTATAAGTACTTTTTTTATTTCATATTTTTTATACATATAATTAAATAAAGATAAGATAAACATAACAATTGTTAATGCTATTATTATTTTTATAATTTTATAAATATAATAAATATTAAAATGTATTATATTAAATATACTGTGGGGGTTATTTAAATAATAGTCATAGTACCTTCGAGTTAGTTTATTGGATAAAACTGTATATGCTTTTATTAGTTTTTTTCTTAACTCCGGGTCTGGATGATTACTAAACATCCTTTTCTTCATAAAAAATAAGTTCCTTATCTCTTCGTTTGTCGCACTACGTTTTGCGCCTAAACAATAAATATGTAAAAAAAAAGAAAAAATTTTGTTTTTTTTTTAATACACACATTATATGTAAATATATATATATATATGTAAATATATATACACATGCACTCATTTATATATTTTAACAATTGTACTTTTTGTTTTTTGTGCTAACCTAAAATTTCGTAACAGTTTTCATTGTTGCAATAGAATCTGCTGAGCACATCATCGAACAAACAATTAACATTGTTGAAAGATATAAATAACACAACAAAGGGGAATAAAAAAGAAAAAATTTTCATTTTTCAAAAAAACAAAAAAAAAAAAACAAAAAAAAATGAAAAAATAAACAAGGGAACAAATTAATAATTAAATAAAGACATTTACAAAATAAGAGTTAAACAAACACACGAAAAAAATAAGCTAAAAAAAAAAAAAAAAAAATCGAACAAATTAAGAATAAATAATTTATAAAACAAAAAAATAGAAAATATCTTTCTTGTTTTTTTAATTATGTTTATATGATTATACATATGTACAAAAACAAGTACATATATAGATATATATATATATATATATATATATTTGCAACTCTTTG
>CABPSV020000404.1:0-17027 GCA_902459845.2 Hepatocystis sp. ex Piliocolobus tephrosceles
TCTACTGCTTCCTCAGAAACACCTTCCAACATTTCCTCTACTGCTTCCTCAAAAACACCTTCCAACATTTCCTCTTCTGCCTCTTCAACATCTGATTCTGATACTTCCTCTTCTATTTCCTCAGAAACACCTGATAATACTTCCTCTTCTTCTTCCTTACTAACACCTTCCAATATTTCTTCTACTGCTTCCTCAGACACACCTGATAATACTTCCTCTACTGCTTCCTCAGAAACACCTGATAATACTTCCTTTTCTTCTTCTTCACTAACACCTTCCAATATTTCTTCTACTGCTTCCTCAGAAACACCTTCCAACATTTCCTCTTCTACTTCCTCAGCAACACCTTCCAATATTTCCTCTACAGCTTCCTCAAAAACACCTTCCCACATTTCCTCTTCTTCTTCCTCACTAACACCTTCCAATATTTCCTCTATTGCTTCCTCAGAAACACCTTCCAACATTTCCTCTACTGCTTCCTCAGAAACACCTTCCAACATTTCCTCTTCTGCCTCTTCAACATCTGATTCTGATACTTCCTCTTCTATTTCCTCAGAAACACCTGATAATACATCCTCTTTTTCTTCCTTACTAACACCTTCCAATATTTCTTCTACTGCTTCCTCAGAAACACCTTCCAACATTTCCTCTACTGCTTCCTCAAAAACACCTTCCAACATTTCCTCTTCTGCCTCTTCAACACCTGATTCTGATACTTCCTCTACTGCTTCCTCAGAAACACCTGATAATACTTCCTCTTCTTCTTCCTCACTAACACCTTCCAATATTTCCTCTTCTATTTCCTCAGAAACACCTGATAATACTTCCTCTTCTTCTTCCTTACTAACACCTTCCAATATTTCCTCTACTGCTTCTTCACTAACACCTTCCAATATTTCCTCTTCTATTTCCTCAGAAACACCTGATAATACTTCCTCTTCTTCTTCCTTACTAACACCTTCCCACATTTCCTCTTCTTCTTCCTCACTAACACCTTCCAATATTTCCTCTACTGCTTCCTCAGAAACACCTTCCAACATTTCCTCTACTGCTTCCTCAGAAACACCTTCCAACATTTCCTCTTCTGCCTCTTCAACATCTGATTCTGATACTTCCTCTTCTATTTCCTCAGAAACACCTTCCAACATTTCCTCTACTGCTTCCTCAAAAACACCTGCCAACATTTCCTCTTCTGCCTCTTCAACATCTGATTCTGATACTTCCTCTTCTATTTCCTCAGAAACACCTGCTAATACTTCCTCTTCTTCTTCCTCACTAACACCTTCCAATAATTCCTCTTCTATTTCCTCAGAAACACCTGATAATACTTCCTCTACTGCTTCTTCACTAACACCTTCCAATATTTCCTCTTCTATTTCCTCAGAAACACCTGATAATACTTCCTCTTCTATTTCCTCAGAAACACCTGCTAATACTTCCTCTTCTGCTTCCTCCGCAACACCTTCCAATATTTTCTCTACTGCTTCCTCAGAAACACCTGATAATATTTCCTCTTCTGCTTCCTCAACAACATCCTCCAATACTTCTTCACCTGCCTCTTCAACATCTGATTCTAACACTTCTTCAACTACATCTTCAACATCTGACTCGAATACTTTATCTGCTTCCTCAAAATATGATTTTAATATGTTATCTGCATCTTCAACATCTGATTCTGATACTTTATCTGCTTCTTCCATATCTGATTCTGATACTTTATCTGCCTCTTCAACATCTGATTCTGGTTCTTTATATACTGTTTCCACATCTAATTCTGATACTTTATCTGCCTCTTCAACATCTGATTCTGGTTCTTTATATACTGTTTCCACATCTGATTCTGATATTTTATCTGCCTCTTCAACATCTGATTCTGGTTCTTTATATACTGTTTCCACATCTAATTCTGATATTTTATCTGCCTCTTCAATATCTGATTCTAACACTTCTTCAACTGCCTTTTCCATAACTGATTCTGATACTTTATCTGCCTCTTCAACATCTGATTCTGGTTCTTTATATACTGTTTCCACATCTAATTCTGATACTTTATCTGCCTCTTCAACATCTGATTCTGGTTCTTTATATACTGTTTCCACATCTGATTCTGATATTTTATCTGCCTCTTCAACATCTGATTCTGGTTCTTTATATACTGTTTCCACATCTGATTCTGATATTTTATCTGCCTCTTCAATATCTGATTCTGGTTCTTTATATACTGTTTCCACATCTAATTCTGATATTTTATCTGCTTCTTTAACATCTGATTCTGATACTTTATCTGCATTTTCAACATCTGATTCTAACACTTCTTCAACTGCCTCTTCCATAACTGATTCTGATATTTTATCTGCCTCTTCAACATCTGATTCTGGTTCTTTATATACTGTTTCCACATCTGATTCTGATACATTATCTGCTTCTTTAACATCTGATTCTGATACTTTATCTGCATTTTCAACATCTGATTCTAACACTTCTTCAACTGCCTCTTCCATAACTGAGTCTGATATTTTATCTGCCTCTTCAACATCTGATTCTGGTTCTTTATATACTGTTTCCACATCTAATTCTGATATTTTATCTGCTTTTTCCATATCTGATTCTGATACTTTATCTGCCTCTTCAACATCTGATTCTGGTTCTTTATATACTGTTTCCACATCTGATTCTGATATTTTATCTGCCTCTTCACCATCTGATTCTGGTTCTTTATATACTGTTTCCACATCTAATTCTGATATTTTATCTGCTTCTTTAACATCTGATTCTGATACTTTATCTGCATTTTCAACATCTGATTTTAACACTTCTTCAACTGCCTCTTCCATAACTGATTCTGATATTTTATCTGCCTCTTCAACATCTGATTCTGGTTCTTTATATACTGTTTCCATATCTGATTCTGATACTTTATCTGCTTTTTCAACATCTGATTCTGATACTTTATCTTCTTCTTCTTCTTCTTCAACGTCTGCTTCTGGTGTTTCTTTATTTCTTCTTCTGTTGTTTCTTCTTCTTTTATTTCTTCTTCTTTTATATCTTCTTCTTTTATTTTATCTTCTTTTATTTCATCTGCTTTTGTTTTTTCTTTTATTTCTTCTTCTTTTATTTCTTCTGTTGTTTCTTCTTTTATTTCTTCTTTGTTTATTTCTTCTTCTTTTATTTCTTCTTCTTTTATTTCTTTTTCTTTTATTTCTTCTTCTTTTATTTCTTCTTCTTTTATTTCTTCTTCTTTTATTTCTTCTTCTTTTATTTCTTCTTCTTTTATTTCTTCTTCTTTTATTTCTTCTTTTGTTTCTTCTTCTTTTGTTTCTTCTTTTGTTTCTTCTTTTGTTTCTTCTGTTGTTTCTTCTTCTTTTATTTCTTCTTCTGTTATTTCTTCTGTTGTTTCTTCTTTTGTTTCTTCTGTTGTTTCTTCTTCTTTTATTTCTTCTTCTTTTATTTCTTCTGTTGTTTCTTCTTTTATTTCTTCTTCTTTTATTTCTTCTTCTTTTATTTCTTCCTCTTTTATTTCTTCTTTTATTTCTTCTGTTGTTTCTTCTGCTTTTGTGTCTTTTTCTTCTTCTTTTATTTCTTCTGTTGTTTCTTCTTTTATTTCTTCTTCTTTTATTTCTTCTGTTGTTTTTTCTTTTATTTCTTCTTCTTTTATTTCTTCTGTTGTTTTTTCTTTTATTTTTTCTTCTTTTATTTCTTCTGTTGTTTCTTTTTCTTTTGTTTCATCTTCTCTCATTTCTTCTTTTATTTTATCTTCTTTTATTTCATCTTTTTTTATTTCTTCCTCTTTTATTTCTTCCTCTTTTTTGTCTTCTTCTTTTGTGTCTTTTTCTTCTTTTTTTATTTCTTCTGTTGTTTCTTCTTTTTTATCTTCTTCTTTGGTTTCATCTTCTCTCATTTCTTCTTTTATTTCTTCCTCTTTCATTTTTTCTTTTATTTCTTCCTCTTTCATTTCCTCTTTTATTTCTTCCTCTTTTTTGTCTTCTTTTATTTCTTCCTCTGTTATATCTTCTTTTTCTTCTTTTTCTTTGACATTTTCCTCATCTTTATTTGTGCTTTCGTCCTGTTCATTTAAGTATGTCTCATCAATATCTTCATCATCATCCCCATCTTCACTTTCATACACATCGTCAACTTCTTTATAATTATCACTTTCACCATCTTTATTTTCTGTTGCCGTATGCAATAATTTTGAATTTTTTCTTGATGTTCTGTGCTTTCTCAAATAGGGTGATTTTTTATATTCCATTCCATCGTTTACATTTCTTTGATCATGTATTCTACGTTTTCTAGAATATTCAGGGACTGTTATATCTGTTTGTTCATTATCAGTTGATGTTACATATTCTGACATAATCTGTGTTTGTTCAGATTCCTTTTTTAATTCACTATTTGCATCACTTTTTTTATCATCATCTTCATGTGTAAAAAAATATTTACCAAAATCGTCAATTGTATCAATATCAGACGGAGAAGAATCTCTCAGCCCTGTTTCAACATTTACATTTTTTAGAAGTGTAAATGGTGTTGTTTCTTTTTCTTCATCATATAGATTAAATGGTTCTGATAGTGATCTTATAAATTTTTTATTGAAAATTGAATTACTTCTTTCATTACAAAGCTTCTTGTTGTAAGGGACATACAAAAAAAAAAAAAAAAAAAAAAATTAATATATATATATATATATATATATATATATATATATTTATACATATATAATAAAAGCAATATATTTTTATAGTGAGAAATAAAATAACACAAACGTACAAAATGAACAATTTATTATTTTTCTTTTTTTTTTTTTTTTTTTCTCAATAATAGCTGTAGACATATATACAACTGCATAAATTAACACACATACTTGAATTTAACAATACTACATATATATTATATAATAACAAATTATTTTAAATATATAGGTTACAAGCATGTAATAATCAATACAACTAGAAATAACATAATTATTAAAATACACAAAATTAAATATATTTTTTTATATTCTATTTTTTGCTTACGTTGTCATTAAAAAAATGAATTAAAATCAAAGCTAATATTGAAAATGTTATTAATTTTGTAAAAAAAAGAAATATATTTATTTCTTTTTTCTTATGTAATTTTTTGATTGTCTTCATGTTTTTTCTATTGTAAATATGAAATATTAAATTGTGACTAGTTTCATTATGTTTAGATTCATCTAAACAACATATTGTTGTAATCATTTCTCTACTTTTCAAATATACATAACATTAACAAATTTAAAATTAGGACTATTAGATATCCTGAAAATAAAACAAAAATAACAAATATCCTTTTAGTATGATTATACCAAAACTTAACCCCATTAAAGTATTTTATTGTCAAAAAAAAAAAAAATTTTAAATAAAGCAATATACAATAAAAAATTATAAACAAATAAAATAAAAAACAATGAAAAACGGTAAAAAAAATATATATATAGTACAATTTAAAAATTATAATAAATAATCATAAATAATAAAAATGTAATCAAAAGTAAGACATAAATAAATAAAACTTGCTTTTTTTAATAACTACTAAGTATGTATATATATATATGTTAACACATACATGTTTATCAATATAAAATATAAATGTATTATATAAATATAAAAATAAATTTATACATTACTCACATGTCTGTCTATACATGTATGTATATATCTAAATACGTGTAATTATAAATAATAAATATTTGATAAAATAACAATTAACCACAGCATATATCCAATTCAAACATCATTTTACCATTTAATATGTATATATATATATTGATATATACTACATATAATTTTTTTTTTTAAAGAATAATTAAAATAAACACTAAAAAAAAAAAAATAATAAAACTTTACAATATTAATACATACCATAAATATGTATATGTATATATATACTCAGCATGATTACACTTTTTTTTTAATTAAAGTTCATAATATAAAATAGTTTAGATATTTTAACTACATAACATCTATATATAAGAATATATGTTGATAAATTATTTCAATTCAATTTGCAGTACAACTTTTTTACTTTTCTGCACATTTTTTTTTTTTTATACAAAACTTTAACATTCAATGATATATATAACATATATTATGTATATTAGCTACATAAGTATATATTATACTAGTCAAAATGCTAAATAAAAATAAAGCTTATAGATATATAAAATGCTCTATAAATAAAAATATATATATAAAACTATTAACAATTAGAATAAAAATAAAAAAAATAATAAAAAATAAATATATTAAAATAAAAACATGAAATTATAAAAAAATTAAAATAAACCATTAGATTTAGTACAATGACTATGAAAAATGATATATATTACTATCAAAAATTCATATAAAAAAAAAAAAAATATATATAAATATATATTTTAAATAAGTTTATATAATAATAAATAAATTAAAGAAAAAATTATGTACATGCATATATATATATATATATATTAATAAAAAATAAAATATGAATTCTATGATTAATTAAAAAATATGTTGACATAAAGTAATTGATTTTTCTAACTTAACTAAGTAAAAAATTAATAAAATAACAATTCTAATAATATTTTATAAATAATAAAAAAAATGAACCGCTCTAACACCGTTAATATCTGCCATATATATATTTTTTTTTAATTTATATTTGCAAAAAAAAAAAAATTACTAAAAACCTATTAACAGTGGGCTTAAAAAAACTAAAAGCCAAACATCAATAGAGAGCATGCTAAATAAAAAAAAAAACATATATTGACATCCGCTCTATTAAATTATTTGTAATAAGCAAAGATGTTTTATAATCTATTTATTTAATAATATAAACTACAATTGCTTTTTATTATATTATATTATATTATATTATTTTTTTTTTTTTTTTTCTAAAAAACATGAACGCTATATTTTTAAAATTAAAAAAAAATAGCATATTTATTTTGACTCTTTAATAAAATTTAGCTTGCTTACAAAATATATATATATACTATTTTAAGTGGTTTATTTTTATTAAGAGTACGATTTTGTTATATTACAAGACTAATCTAAAATGTTTTTTTTTTAAAATGGCTAGCGCCTTAACAAAATTTACTGACAGTGGTGATTATCAATACTGTTACTAGATACATATATAAGTATTATTATACATATATATTAATAATATAACCTTATATTAATAAATTACTTGAAATTCAGTTAATAAGAATTTATATATTATATAATAATGAATGCAAACATATTCGATTAGAAGTTCATATAATTAATAAAATTGCATATATAACACTTTTTTAAAATTTTTTATTTGTTCTATATTTTTCTATGAACTTTTACTATATATATTAAGTCGCATGCATAGTAAAAAAAAAAAAAAAAAAAGTAACAATACAACATTTGGTAAGAAGACAAATGCAAAATCCGTAATTTTTTATTTTTGCTGGTTCTTTTTTTTTTGTTTAATTCTATTTTTTTATTCATTATAATAATGCACTAACGTAATCTAAAAAAAAATTATATTATTTGTATATAACTACAAAGAATTGCAATATTTAATTGTATGTTTACAAATTTTTGTTCCTATTATTGTTATGTATATATATATATATATATATATAAAGGTTCATTGAGGTTTATCATAAGCCTATTGTTTTAGCTTTTCATTGTTTAAAGTATAACTCTTTTATAACTTTTAACATTTTTAATATACTTTAAATTTATTATTTAATAATACAAAAAAGAACAAAAAAAATTAAAGTAAACCTATATGCTCAATACTTTTTTTTTATATATTTTCGTATAAGAATTAAAATTATTAATATATACTAATCAAAAGTTAAAATGACACAAATTAACTAGTTTTAATTAATATTTTTAATTATAATGTTTCAATTTATACACGCTAAAAAAAAAAAAATATAAATAAATAATATGTACTTATAGTAAGTACAAAAAAAACTTAGCATCAACATAAATTCATAGATTTAAAATAGCTATGATATTTTTCGTTATATTACTATGCTTCATATATATCTACATATTTTGTTTAAACGAGCAAGCATGGTCTAATTTATTATATAAAAAGTATAAATAAAAAAGCTTTTTTTTTTTTATTTTTATTACAATTCTATATATCTATGATGGATATGTTTCATTTTAACTTTTGATTCATATATATAAACAATCTTGTTAAATTTTTTTAAGTTTATTTTATATAAGTATAAACATTCATAGTGAAAATAAAAAAAAAATATAAAATTTTAAGTTGAAAAAAGTAAAAGTTAAAAAAAAAAGGTAATAATATGAATATAAATACATATACATTATGTGCAGATATGTATGTACACACATATATGAATAAAAAAAAAATATATATTTTTAGCTTTTTCTTATATTGCGTATAACTATATTTATTACATTAGTTAGGAAATGTATGTTTTTATATATCTATATATATATATATATATATATATAGATAGATGGATAGATAGATAGATAGATATGTATATATATTAATTTTTTATTATAATACAATGTGTTTACAATACTTTGATTATTATAAGTGGAATTCGCATATTTGCTAATTATTTTTTTTACACGCTTTTATTAATTACATGACTGGATTTATAAGTAAATTCAGTTTACTTACGATTTAGATGGTTTTCCACGTTTTTTTTTATTCAACTCACTACGTACTTTGTGTATCTTATAAAATACATACCATGTAGTTAATAAAGGCATTAAGGCTATTCCGATCATTGCCACTGTACTAAGTACATGTGATTTAAAGTAATATATCATTAGTGTAGTAACTGTTGCACATAAAGGTGTAGAAAATATTTTTAATCCATTCAAAAATTTTTTTACGCTATCTAAAAACTGTTTACCACTTTTAATTGGTTGATGAATTTCAGTATCTACATATTTAAGCGTTCTTAATATTTCCTTTTCAAGAAGTAAATCAATTTTTTGCACAAATCTTGTTATTTGGGTGAGAGCATTTTTACTGTTTGTCTCATATATATTTTCAACTTTATGCACAAGCATTTTTTCCATGTTTTCGTATGTTTTAGTTAACTCTGTAAGGTTTTCCATTAGCGTTCTATTATTTTTTGAAAAATATTTATCCATTTTTTGTATGTCAAAAGATTTTTGTTCTGTTTTGTAAAAATTGTTCTATAAAAAAATTACAAACAAACAAACAAATTAATAATTTGTGTTTATTTTATACGTGTATATATATATATAAATGTACAACACACATGTTTATATTAAAAATAAAAAATAATATAATAATAAAAATATGAACATATGAACATATGAACATATATACTAGTCATCATTACATATTAATTCAAATCATTTTCATAATTCTTACATTAAACAAATTAAACTGAAATATGAATAAAAATAAATAAATGAAAATACTATTTTTTATAAAAAATCGAAATAAATTTATTTTTTTTAAATTAAAATTTTTGTTTAAATTTGTATATATGTGATTTTTAAATAAATATCCTTTACTACATATATTTGCTTTTTTTTTATATTTATTTTTAATATATTTGGTATTATTTATTTTAAAAACATTTTCAATATTTGTGCTCATCATTTTTACGTCAGGTTAATTAAAAAAATGCATATAACATATTATAATTCAAGCAGCTTGTATAATGTTAAGTGATTATACTACAATGCTAGAAATAACAGAAAAACGGAGCAAAATAAAGAGGTAACATTAAAGTAATCAAAATGATTGAATTAATATAAAAATAAATTTAAGCAAAACTAAAAAAAAAATTTACTTTCCTAAAAAAAAAATTACATATTACAACGTTAACTATAGTTCTTAATGTAATCAACTATCTATTTATTAATATAAATAAAGCTATACTTGATTTTAATTACATAATAAAAACATTGCAATATAAAGTCAAATTAGTTTTTCCCATTAAATATAAAATAAAACTTCCATTGTTTTTATTTTTTTTAGTTAACTAATAAATAAAAAAAAAAGGAAAGCTAAAATAAATAAAAAAAATTTAATACTAAAAATAAGAAAAAAAAATTAAATGCTAAAAAAAAGAAAAAAACGGATTAGAAAATAAAAAAAAAAAAAAAAAAAAAAACAAGAGAAAAAAAATATAGATTAATATATAAAAAGCTATCCTATGGTAGTATAAAAAGATATAATAGACTTATATAAAATAACAAATGAGCTAAAATAAAAATTAATTACCCTAAATAAAAAAAAAAAATCAAAAAAAATAATCACCCTTTTTAGTACATACTTTTTCTAGTTAAAAAAAAAAAAAAAAAAAAATTATTCATTATATAAGAATAGAAGATAGAAAAATCCAAATTTATACTATAATTTTTTCATGATGAACGATGTTTTCAAGTCTCATTAACAATATTAATTACGTTAGTAATACCCTAAATAAAAGCTCACGTTTTGTTATGAGTACACATATAAACATACTTTATTTTATATATTTTCTACTCCTAATATAGAACAAGTAAATTTCAAAAAATACTTTCTTGTAAGCACAAATATACATACTTAGGTAAATATATATATATATATATATATATATATATATTTTTTTTTTTTTTACTCTTTTTAAAAACTAATTTAAAAAAAAAAAAAATAAATATTAATAACTTTTAGATTTTCTTTACTTTTAATATATGTTTTTTTTTTTTTTTTTCTTTTCTTTTTTTTAATTCTTATCTAAGTTTACTATTTCATCTAATAACGGCAACAATAATAATTTATGTAAATATATTTTTGATAGGATGATAAAAAGCAAATAACATTTTTTATAAATAAAAGAAAGATAAATAAAAATATACCATTAAAGCGTTTTAATAAAAGATTCAACCAAGTGTATATATATATATATATATATATATGTACAATTGTTTTAATAGCAATAAACTTCTTTTTCTTTTTTTCTAAACAAAATGATATTGTATATAATTTGTACTTTAATGTAGAAGCAGAAAAAAAACAAAAAATTAATACAAATGTAATTGTAAGGGTTATGTTAAATGAAAAAAACTCAAAAAAAAATACAGTAGAACAGCACATATAAAAAAAACTTATACACGCCTGTTCTCAAATTTATGTATATATTTACATGTGTATAACTTTTTTATAAAAACTATAAAACCTTTACAAAGCAAAAGGACCTAATAAAATATGTTAAATTCAATGCGTTAAATGTAAAAATATATTTTTAATTGTACTATAATAGTAATAATAATAATTTTTTACTTTGGCATTATGGTTGCTATTATTTATTGTAAGTATAAAATGTCAAGGTTTAACCTCCTTAAAAAATATTGCATAAAACTGATGTTTTTATAAAAAAAAAAAAAAATGTTCAACATTTACTAAGATAATTTTATTAGTACATTAAACACTTATTATGTTTAAAAAAGGTTGCTTTTTATTTTACATTATGGAAAATTGAATAGGCTTTAATTAGGACAAATCCTATGTATGAACATAAATTAACTTTTTATTTTTTTTATTTATCTCTATGAGTTGCAGTTATTATGGTACAAATATAAAATAAAATGTTTAAAAAAAAAAAAAAATATTGAATTAAACAAATTAAACAAATTAAACAAATTAAACAAATTAAACAAATTAAGCAAATTAAATAAAGATATAGTGGTACTAATGTATTTTTTTTGTTCCATTTCTTTAAAAAATATAAGAAAAATAAAAAATCTTAATTTATGTTCATATTTAGAAAAACACAACCACTGTGGTAATGGGCCCATTGTTAATATTTAACTTTTTTACCGTTACAGTTCCCTCTCTGTTTTATACAATAGTAATACATATACATATTTTCCCTTGTTAACGGTTAATTATAATAAAAATTAAGAACGCATTTTTCATTTCAAAAGTATGTCCTGTCTGTAATAGATAAAAAAAAAAAAAAAAAAAAAAAAAAAAGAGTAAGTGAAGTAGTACTTACTATTTGTGCCAAAATTGGAGCTTTACACGAGATAATTAATATAATGAATAATAAAAAAAAATGTATATTTTTTAAAAGTTAAAATCATACTTATCTACCCCATACCGCACACAACTCACATAAAAAAAAAAAAAAAAACACAATTTTATAGAGGAAAAATGGAAATTTAAGTATTTATAAAAAAAAATTACATTTATAAAATATTACAAATTTCTTAGTTGTGAGCTTATCCAAAGCTATATATGAATGTTTTAAAAAAAAAAAAAAAAAAATCTTTCTCTCAGCTTAAAAAAAAAAAAAAAAGCTAAATACTTATTAAAAACATAATTTTAATACATATATACTTTTTAAAAGCTGCCTTATTTTTAAAAAGAAAATTGTATTTATTTATTTTTTTTTTTTTATGCATAGCTTGCAAGTATGACAAAATTCGCGTGACACATAGAAGCTATTGAGCCTTGTTAATATTTTTTTTTTTTTTTTATAAATACATGTATATGTTTTTAAATAGCTGTAAAGTGTTTATATTTTTAATTATTTGTATAGTTAACTATTCCATTATATTACACAATATTATGATTACCTTATTTTCACTTATATGTATATTATAATATAAAATTTAACATTTTTGTTTTATTTTAATTTATTAATTTATTAATTTTTTTTTTTTTTTTTTTTTTTTTTTGTTAGCCCTGAACCTATCATACTCATTATTAAAACACGCACGCAGTTATTCTCTTTTTCCATTTTTATTATACTTACGTTTTAAATATCCATTTTGGAAAACTAGCTATATAAAAATTATTTCTTTTGCCTCTAATTTTGCCTATTTTTTTGCCTATCCTGTTTTACTTAATTATGAAATAACACTAACCCTGTTTTATTTTATTTGGCTTTTTACAAAAGTTTTCCTCTCTCTCATCCTCCCCCAATACATATATACATATATATATACCTTTAACTTTAACTTTAACTTTAACTTTAACTTTAACTTTAACTTTAACTTTAACTTTTTTTTTTTTGCATTTATATAGAGGAAATTTATTGAAAAAAAATAGTATGACTGTAAAAAAAAAAAAAAAAAAAAATTATTTTTTTTCTTATATTTTAGCCATAATTATTTATTTTTTATTTTTTATATTAGATATTTTCAACATATAATTACAAATACCTTTTGCCATAAAATACATTAATTTTTTAAAACAGATCCCAGTGTGCATACAGAATAAGCTTATATATTTATATATTATTTTTATTTGATTGCATCACATTTTTACTCTTATTTCCATGAATTCATGTGTTTGCTCACGCAATATAAGTTCTTACGCAAAATAAGTTCTTACGCAATATAAGTACTCACGCACAAATATTTTATACACACATGATGTATACGTACATAAACACATAAATAGATATATATATGTATATATATATTTACTTAAAAGTACTAATTCGTATCTCTTAGTTTTTTTTTTTTTTTTTTTTTTTTAATTTTTTTATTATTACAGAACTAAAAACAATTAACTTTATGATTTTTTATATACTATCATCTTATCACTACAAATGAGTTCAACAAATAGAAACATTTCTAATGACTTAGATAATGGTGATGTTGGGAAAAAAAAAAAACGTTTAAAAAAACTTTCAAGTAATCTGTTTAATGATGATTCAGACAATGATGGTGATGTAAATTCTCCGGTTAAATCCGAAAATATAAATAATATTAATGTTAAGGGTGATCCAGACAATACAGGTAATTCTAATAATTCCATACAAGTAGAAAAAAAACGTATATATGGTAACATAATGTCATATTTTCAACCTAAAATAAAAAAAAATGTAGAAAATAGTACTAATAGTAAAAATGTAAGTAGTAGTAGTAGTAAAAACGTAAGTAGTAGCAGTAGTAGTAAAAAAAACGAAAGTGGTAATGGTAGTGGTAAAAAAAACGACAGTAGTAGTATTAATGACAATACAAAAATTCCATTGAAAAACGTTGGTGAATATTTTAATTTGTTAGATCAACACAATAAAACCAATGCTCTAAAAAGAGAAAGAGAAGAAAACAGTGTAGAAAATATTAAAACAAAAAAAGCGCATATATCACCAGGAAAAGATGAAACAAGTCCTAAGAATGAAAATAAGGATGGAGAAAGTTTTGATTATTTACCCTTTCATGGTAAAAAAATTGTATTAACTGGAGTGTTTAAAAATTATACTAGAGATGATTTACAAAATAAAATTAAGGAATATGGAGGAAGTGTTATGTCAGCAGTATCATCAAAAACACATTATTTAGTACATGGTGAATTTTTAGAAGATGGTAGATTATATAATGAAGGTAAAAAATATCAAAAAGCTTTTGAATTATCACAACAAAGTAAATCAATTATAAAAATATTAGATGAACAAGAATTATTAAATATGTTTCCAGCAGAATCAGATGAAATAAAAAAAAACAATTCTTCTAATATTAATAATCAAAATAGTACATATAAAAACGAATATAACAATACTGATGAAAGTAATAGTCCTTTTAATATGAATACTACACAAGAAAATAAAACGAATCTAAAAATGGATATAAACAACAGTAATATAGATAATACCAATACAAGTGAAAATGAAATAATTAATCAATTATGGGTGGAAAAATATAGACCTAAAAATATTAATGATTTAGTAGGTAATGGTCAGAATGTTATAAAATTAAAAAATTGGCTTGCTGATTGGGAAAGTGTATGTTTGAAAGGTTTTAAAAAACAAGTAACTAAAACTTTTCGAGGAAATTTTGAAAATGTTAATGCAAGATGTGCATTATTAAGTGGTTCTGCTGGAATAGGTAAAACAACCACAGCTAAAATAGTAGCAACAAGTTCTGGATATAATGTAATAGAATTTAATGCATCAGATGAACGTAATAAAGCAGCTGTAGAAAAAATAAGTGAAATGGCTACTGGTGGATATTCATTAGCATCTTTAAATAATCGTCAATTACAAAAAACTTGTATTATTATGGATGAAGTAGATGGTATGTCAAGTGGAGACAAAGGTGGTAGTTCAGCTATTCTTAAACTAATTGAAAAAACAAAATGTCCAATTATATGTATATGTAATGATAGACAAAATAGTAAAATGAGAACATTAGCAAATAAATGTTATGATTTAAAATTTATGGTACCTAATAAAAATAGTGTTGTTAAAAGATTGTTAGAAATATGTAAAATGGAAAATATTATGATGGAACCTAATGCAATAGAATTATTATGGGAAAGTACTAATGGGGATATGCGACAAATGTTAAATGCTTTACAATTGTTATCAAGAACATATAAAAGAATACAATTTTTAGATTTAAAAAAAGAAATGAATAATTCAAATAAAAATGTACAATCATTAGCTAATCCATTTGAAATAACAATGAAACTATTAAATTATCATGAATCATCTAAATTAAAAATAAGAGAAATGATGGATTTATTTTTTGTAGACTATGAATTAATACCATTTTTTGTAAATGAAAATTATACAAACGCTTTTAATGATAATGATAAAGCAGTACCAACTATAAATAAATGGAATGGATTTGCTCAAATAACTCATGATTTAGCATTGGCTGAAAAAATTAAATATAATATGAAAAATAATATGGATTTTTCTTTATTACCTCATTTTGCTATCCTTTCATGTATTTGTCCAGTTTTACGTATAAAATTGTTAAAAGCATTTGCAGCTGGACGTATTAATTTCCCAACAGCATTAGGTAAAATATCATCCTTTAATAAAAATAAAAGATTATTAAATGAATTATGTTTTAATATTTCATATAAACTTAATGTATGTCCCAATAGTATGATAACAACTGGTTTGCTAAATTATATCTACATAAAAATTATGACGCCTTTATATAAAAATAATATAAACGAATCAATTGATTTAATGGAAAATTATAACATTACAAGAGAAAATATTATTGAAAATATACCATGTTTAAGATTACCAACAGAAGATAATTTATATGATAAATTGGATTCAAAAATAAAATCATCTTTTACTCGTTCTTATAATGCTTCTCATGTTATTAAAAGTGATCCAAATGCTGTTAAAAAAGGACTTAAAGAACCTGAAAAAAAAACTACATTTAATGTTAATGATTATGAGTCGGAAGAAGACATCGATGATTTAACTGAATCAAAAGAAGATAAAGATGATGATATTTTAATTAAAGCGAAAGTAAATAAAAAGCCAGCTGCAAAAGGTGGCAAAGCTACACCCAGGTCAAAGGCAGCTGGAAAAAAATGAACAACACCGACTCAACATATTCGGATAGTTCTTTTTTTTTTTTTTTTTTTTTTTTATATTTATGTTTATTTTATTTGAACAAAATATATAAACCTACATACACACGCGCGCATATATATATATACAGTTGTGATGACAAAATCACATGTCTCTTTGCTTTTTTTTTTTTTTCTTTAATTCTGCACTAGTATATATATATATATATATATATATGTACACGTTTACTACGCAAATGTGGGTTTTTTTTTTTAAAGATAACATATGCAAAATAAATGCTAATTCATTTTTTTTTTTTATTATTTTTTTTTTTTTTTAAGTTTTATTTCGCTCCCATAAACTTATTCGTTTCTCCTTTTTAATATATTATTAACAATTTATTAAAGTCTTGCGCACACATACTCAATCAAAATCCGCTATATATTCTTAATGTTAGTATATAATCACACTCCCTAAAATACCCATATACTTCCTTCATATATACAAATTATATTATTGCATGTTTGGCGACGTATAATTTATTATTTATACGAACTTGAAAACATAACGTATTTACAGTCTTTTAAAAAGGTTTCTATTTTTTTTTTTATTAACAGTAGTAGTAAAAATATGGTTCTTAATATGGTAGTTAAAAAAGGAAACTCTGTGTTCTTAACTTTACTTATTTATCCATTCATTTATTTATTCATTTATTCATTTATTTATTCATTTATTTATTTATTCATTTATT